>JACSYO010000471.1:182500-325000 GCA_016806645.1 Ophiodon elongatus
GATGCGCGTCTTTACTCTCTTTGCATTACATTGCTCGTGCATCAAATGTGCATCCTTACATCGCCTTACCTAATCAGAGTGATTGAAACGATGAGATGATGGTTGACCTTTCATCCATATTAGCCGGCGTTTTTTCACCCCGTGAGCAGATCCGCCCTGCCCGGCGCGCCGTGCACTCACATGTAGAAATCCCGGCGTGATATGATTGACAGCTCAGAGATAGACGGGTACGTTTGGAGGGGTGGTGCCCGCGAGCACGACGTAGATCATAGCACATTGGCAGGGAAATAAAAAAATAAAAAAGGAAAAATATCCGAGAGGAAATGTCTAATCTGCGTCCTTAGACTTGGGGACAGTGAGAGCGAGTGTTATCTGCATCCGCCTTCTCCGCTTCCATCTCTCCACACACCGCCACCGAACCGACGCTCACTCCTCCTCCTCCCACACACACACAGTCACTCAGCCACACACACACATACACACGCATATACACACGCACACACACACAAGCACACGCACAGGGGAATCTGCAGTTGTCACTACGAAGCTACAGCTCTGAAAATAAGGGACCAACTCCCAGCGTTTAACCTATAGGGCTAAGCGTTTGGCACCACATGCGCGTGCACACCGCATGGACGGTCACTAATGTCACAGCATCATTTCTAAACTCTGTACTGGTATCGTGCTTCTGCCGTTTTCACAGACTTGACCCTTAGCTGGTGAAATGTAATTCACTTTTCACATCAGCACCACTAAGCGCGTTCATGACCCGACAGCTCCTGAGACACGATGCGCGTTCTCGCAGCATCAGTTTAACCAAGTCACAGAGGCAGGCTGTGCACGAAGAGTGAGCAGCGCACCCTGCAGGATCTAAAATTAAGTTGAAGATTATAAATATTAACAGTCGTCTCCCTGCACTGTTTTGGCTGTGCATTACTCTGAGTGACTAACAATGAGTCTCACTAAATTGTGTTTAGGACTTTGTCTTCTTTACAGTAATGTAATTGCTCACAGACATGTTGCTCTCTTTTGACTCCAATGAGTAAACTGTCTGATAATGCATATAAAATACATATACTGAGCTATATTTTTACTTTAAGATATTTTTTTGATTCAGCATATTTAAATAATTGTGTTTCACTTTGCATGGTAAGAAGGGGATCGTTTTAATAAATGGGCCCTAGGTCTGAAAGTGTGAACAATGTACCTGTTTAACGTTTGAAGAACAAGGGACTTGATTCCTTGATTTAAAATGACACATAAATATAATCTTTAATTTATTTATAAGAATGTTGCTGCGGCAATTCATTTGGCAATAGAAAAAAATAGCAGCAAAAGCGTTATTTTCCATCTCTAAATTACAACCGTGGTGGTTGGAAGTAGTTCTGTAAATTGAAGTTTCGTTATTACTGTGAAAATAATAATTCTTGCGGTGTAAATAATGCGGTGTATGCAATTATTCAGACACATTAAAGATATGCCTGATTCTGTCTTAAAGCACCATAGAGCCAATTATCCCCACATTTCCATTAAGCTCACACAGTTCTTGTGAACAGTGTTAGCTTTAAAATAAAATAAACACTGAAATTGTGACTGAATGACAGTTTCAGTTCAATGTAGAGAGAAAAGCATTGTTAGCCTACATGAGAACGTGAAAGCACACTTGCCTGAGCACACTATGATCAGATTTGTATTTAAATACTGCTCTGACACAATTCTGCAGGGGTTTGGCTGCTGTAATATGTGAAGTCATTATTAGGGTGAGAGTTTGATAAAAGAATAATTTCATATATCTAAATCAATTTAAAAAAAAACATAAAGTTAATTTGTCATGGAAAGATAAAGGAAATAATTTGCCAGACAAATTAAATTAAATTTAGAGCTTGTTGGAAGAAGTGTTTCACCAGCCGATAATTCTTTCCTGATTATGAAAGAGGTCTAAACCCATACAATATTACACATTATTAATTACTTCAATTATGTATTCATTTCTCCTTTGTGCCAATATAGATGATTACATTTTAAACAGACTTTTTCTATAAATTTATATTACCTTTTTAATATGAGTAAACAAGGATTATTCATGTATATATTCACATACTCAGTGCAAGAAGATCACAACTTGGTTTAAAAGCCTCCACTCAATTATTATACAGTATATCAATGACTTTTAGCCTATTCATTAAAGGTTCTATCTAAACTTAGAGGTTAAATATATACTGTAAATATATTATTAAATTGTAATTACTGACTCATTCATATGTACATTATTTCAATGTTGCAACTGGAAAAGGTCGGGCTTTATTTTGCCATACTGACTAGTAGCTTGTGAATTTCACCACAGGATCATTGCAATCTTATCTTAAACCATAATAATACATCATAATTTATATGTTGATTAGGTATTGTACTATTAATCTGAATCTACATAGTACCTAAATATATCAAATACATGTGGGTAGTAAAAAGTACTTTTCACTCTATTTTCCTCTAAATAGAAGTGGAAATACTCAACAAGTACCTCAACATTTTACTTAATTGCAGTTTAGATTGCAATTATGTTTTTCATTTAATTACAAATGATTCTGTTTGGCAGTCAGCTAAAGGATATCAATTGTTATAGAGATAAGAAGGTTTAGCTTTACGCCAAATTGCTACAGGGCTGTTAGCAAGTGAGATTTGATTTTAAGGATTGACCTAATTGGTGTAGTTGTAGGTTGGATGAGTAACAATGAGAACAAATCAAGTTATTGTTACAAAAGTTGTTTATCAGGGGAAACAACTGCTACGCACCTGAGATGCAGATATTAAAGGGCATGATGAAAGCTCTGGCTACAAATGAGAAGAACTGGATTTCTCCTAAAAAATCATCTGATACATCTTTAAAGTTGGAGAACACAAGACAGTTATTGTGATGGCTTTTGTCAGGGAGTAATTTATCATGGCCAGAGGTCAAGGCATCACCTCTGCTTTTTTGGTCTTCTCTGAACTACCACATTCAAACAAATTTTGCTTTGCTTCATAGAATTTACTCGATGTGGCTCACTGCAGTTGAGTTTTAAAGGCTTTGACAACAATGTTGTCAACAGCCATTTTGGGATGCTGTGGCCTGCAGCACTTTCACAAAATACTTACATAGGTCACTGAACACAGCACGGTGGCTCTTTTCAGCATTGTGACTCTTGGGTCTGACAACAATGTAAGCAATTTCTGCCAATGTGTTCTTCCTCTGACCGATGATTGTTATCTCAGTCTTCATGGCTCAGTGATCTCTGGTGTGCATGACATTATGGTGCGCTTTAATGGTGTGCATTGGAAACCTTATGAGAGGCAGAGTGATGAAGTATCTGTACTTTCATTCACTTTCTGATCTTGCTGTTGAGTGAGATGTGGACGGTCAGATGAAACGAGTGACACATGAACTCTCTCTCTCTCTCTCTCTCTGTGTGTGTGTGAGTGTGCGTGTGTGTGTGTGTGTGTGTGTGTGTGTGTGTGTGTGTGTGTGTGTGTGTGTTATATCAAACAGAAATAATTTTAAACAATATCAAATGCACTAATACATAAAGATATAGATATACAGATGTGATACGCAATATTAAAGCTGAAATCGAGAAATAAAAGGAACATCTATTTTCTATCTTATCCTATCTTATTTTTTCTTTGGCTTAAGTATTCATAAAGCGTTCTGAAAAGAAGCCCAACTGCTTCAGAGGAAGTTACTGTTCCGCCAAAAGAATTAGTCAAGTATTTTTTAATTCTTTTATTTTTACAGATAACTTTTTTAGTCGTAATTGGCTGAGCAAATTAGGGGACAGACCCACTTTTCCACACTTTTGGTAACGAGAAATCATTGAAATGTTCGCCATATACAGCAGAGGGCAGTAAAGCTGTAAGGGGAAGGGGTGCGGGGGGGGCGGACGGACGACAACGATACTCTCGCGTGACTTGCACAGTTACGTCATTCCATGATGGCTGAAGATCCTGGCGGAACATTTTTCAATTTCTTTCTCATTTTTCTTTCTTTCTCTCTACCCCATCTTGCCATAGAGACATGGCAGGGCCCACAAGCCCGCTAAGCGTTCACAGATCATTCGTGTCGACATGCCCAAGAAAGGGAACCGAAAACGGCTGAAATTTAGAGCCGGGGACGTTTGTTCGGAATCAGGTAACCGGGTGACTGTTACATCGGCCTGCCGGCTAACGCTGCCGAGCCCATCCGTGCACGTAGAGGCCACGCCCACTGTTAGGTTCGCTCTGCAATCTACAACGACGAAATCTAATTATTTAATTCGTAAACTACAGTATAGTTTAAGTGAGTACTTGCTACGGGCACCTTTTAGTGATTGTTTTCTGTTATTAGCAAGAGCTAAAAGGGAGAGAGGCTACGTCACTAACGTCACTGACGTAACAGTTAATTTACTGGTTACGTTACGTAAGTTAACGTCAACAGCTGGCCTGCTGTCAGTAGTGGCCATAGCTGGTTCTGCTGATATATTTGAAAGACACGTGACTTCTAGACAGTATGAATATTAGACAATCTTTCTGTTTCTCCTAGTGACCGTTGCTGATTATGCTGATGCCGACCCGGCCGTGGTGAAGTCAGGGAGGGTGAAGAAGGCCGTTGCAAATGCAGTTGAGAAGGAAGGTAACTAACGTTAACATGAACTTTTAATGGTGTAGCGCCACAGCTTGGCATTTCAGTATGTTAATGAGTTGACATTACAGTCTCATTTGGCCATGTCTGGACAGATGATTAAAATGTCTAACTCAACGCTGTGTTTCAGTGAAATTACTCTGTGGCCTGGAGGGTGCTGTAGAGGAGGTCCTCTCGTCTTCACTGAGTGTCACAGTCGACCCAGACCCCGAAGAGGATGGAGAAAATGATATTAAAGTGGCCCACAAGAAGAAAAACAAGAGGAGAAAGGGTATTATTTGTAATTTGTGTAATGCACATAGAGGAATGAGTCATAAAATTGAGGACTGAACAGTTAACTGTGATGTTTGCATGTTTTCACAGAAAGCAGTGAGAGCAGTGATGGGGGGGAATATCCAGTGGATATTTGGTTAATGCTCGCCTCCTATATTCGGCCCGAGGATGTGTGCAAATTTGCTCTAATTTGTAGGAATGCCTGGACAGTCACATGCACCGCTGCGTTTTGGACCAGGCTCTACAGAAGGTGAGGTGGTTTTATTGATCAACTCCGTGCAGTCAAGGGTCCATCCATCCATTATCCTCCGCTTATCCGGGGTCGGGTCGCGGTGGCAGCAGGCCGACCCAGGTTTCCCTCTCACCCGCAACACGTTCCAGCTCGTTTTGGGGGATCCCGAGGCGTTCCCAGGCCAGCTGGGAGATATAATCCCTCCAGCGTGTCCTGGGTCTTCCCCGGGGCCTCCTACCAGTTGGGCGTGCCTGGAAAACCTCTAACGGGAGGCGTCCAGGAGGCATCCTGATCAGATGCCCTAACCACCTCAGCTGACTCCTTTCGATACGAAGGAGTAGCGCCTCAACTCCAAGTTCCCTCCGGATGTCCGAGCTCCTTACCCTATCTCTAAGGCTGAGCCCGGCCACCCTACGGAGAAAACTAATTTCGGCCGCTTGTATCCGAGACCTCGTTCTTTCGGCCACGACCCGGAGTTCGGGACCATAGGTGAGGGTCGGAACGTAGAACGCTCGGTAAATTGAGAGCTTTGCCTTCCGGCTCAGCTCCCTCTTCACCAAGACGGTCCGGTGCAGCGCCTGTTTTACTGCTGCAGCCGCACCGATCCGCCGGTCGATCTCCCCTCCATCTTACCCTCACTCGTGAACAAGACCCCGAGATACTTGAACTCCTTCGCTTGCGGCAGGCACTGCGTCCCCACCCGGAGGGAGCAATCCACCGGTTTCCGGCAGAGCACCATGGCCTCGGATTTGGAGGTGCTTACTCTCATCCCCGCCGCGTCACACTCGGCTGCAAATCGCCCCAGTGAATGCAGGAGGTCATGGTCCGAAGAGGCTAACAGGACCACATCATCTGCGAACAGCAGAGAGGCAATCCCGAGACCCCGAACCCGACGTTCTCCTCACCCCGGCTACGCCTAGATATCCTGTCCATGAAAGTCACGAACAGGACCGGTGATAAAGGGCAGCCCTGGCGGAGGCCAACACCCACCGGGAACGCGTCTGACTTATTGCCGAGAATACGAACACAGCTCCTACTGCGGTCGTACAGAGATCGGATGGCCCGTTGTAACGGGTCCGGCACCCCATACTCCCGCAGCACCCCCCACAAAAACCCCCGAGGGATCCGGTCGAAGGCCTTCTCCAAGTCCACAAAACACATGTAGACTGGTTGGGCAAACTCCCAGAGCCCCTCCAGTAGTCTTGCGAGGGTAAAGAGCTGATCCACTGTTCCACGACCGGGACGGAATCCGCACTGCTCCTCTTGAATCCGAGGTTCGACAATCGGTCGGAGCCTCCTTTCCAGCACCCTGGCATGCACTTTCCCCGGGAGGCTGAGTAGTGTGATACCCCGATAATTCGAGCACACTCTCCGGTCCCCCTTTTTGAAAATGGGGTGATTTTACAAATGATTGTGAAGTTAACCAGAAAAAGGCCCAATTTAAAAATGAATAGAAATAATTTGTTAGGGGATTTTAGTTGATTGAAGTATTTCTTCAAAGACTAATTTGCTGTTTCCCTCTTCAAAAGCCAGTACTAATGAAAAGTACTGCTCAGAATAAAACCTGTCTTCCTTCCATGCTTTTACTTTAAAAAAATGTTTTGATCAATGCAATAAAAGAATACAACATATGTCAGAATGAAAACTATCTTACATGTAAAGTTAATAATTTATTCATAAAATGAGGACCCTATCCAGTAAACTGACACTTTGTATAATGAACATGTTTTCTTGCCCTCTCACCTTCCGTCTCTCACAGGCACTACAAGACTGACGCTGAGCTGCCGTTCCGTCTCCAGCCTGAATGCATTGACAGGATGTGCTCTTTACGTGCCCGTGTGATTCGCTCCCTTTTCCATTTGTATGAGCCATTCAGCTTGCGTGTCTCAAAAATTCCTGCCCTGCCAGAATCCACGCCCACAACCTTGCTCAACTCCAAGGTAAACAATTTGATCTGTATTCAGCCACCTAACTTTACCGATGCGGAGCTTAAGTTTTGTATTTATTTTATTTATAATATGTTAGTATTGCAAGCTATTAACTTGAGAGCTTAAGAGATCCTGCCTTTTTATGAAAATGCCCAATGACTAAATAGGAAAACTCTGGGCTAACCAAGCCTGCTGATGTGATATCCAGGCAATCCACAACCAGCCAGCCAGGTAGCTCAAAGGGAGCCAGGCTAAGTTGAACTCTTCATGATAGAGGCCCTGTGTGTAGTCTTCACATATCTTATTTAGTCTCGTATTTTGTCTCATTTATATTTTTTTAAAACAAGAAAGACACCAGGCAGTAACACACGTTTGTGTGTCCAAACTTAAACTAGCCTTTCATTATGGAAATGTTGATTTAATGTGCTTAATATTTCCTGTTGCAGTGTTTACTGTTCTGGGTCAGAAAGGTGCTAGGTACCCGGCCTGAGGCATTGTGGGAGTTCAGCTTCAAGTTTCTAAAGCAGGTAAAAAAAGGTTGTTTAAAACCAATGACACTTCTTTCCTAATATAACCTTTTACACAGTCAGTAATAACCTGACGTTGCTGTCATGTTTATTTTTGTGTATTATTGTGGTCATTCCCATCCCAGCATGGACACAGTAAGAATGGTTGTGCCAAGTCCTTGTGCATGCCCAGACGATACGAAGATGTCCACACGAATCCAGACTCTGACTGCTACATGCTTCAGGTCACCACCCTCAACTTCATCTTCACCCCTGTGGTCATGGGCATGACACTGTCCCTGGTTAGTAACTCTTGTAACTACTTTACATAGTAAAGAGAGCACAGACCGTTCTTTTAACCATTTGCATGTGTTAACATGTAGCAGACCTGTGTTAGTAGTGATATGTCATCAACATTTTTTTTTTTTCCCAATGACACCTATGGAGCAGGATGTTATTTTTGTATGAGTTACAGTCTATAAAAGTTTGTAGGTGTTTATCACTGTCACTTAAATGATGAATGGTTGAAAAGAGACGGTCTGTCTTATGTGAATCACCTCAAAAAACATCCAGATTCTTCCCACCCACTGGCAAACGTGTTTGTCATTATATTATACCAATTGTATTAGTATTATTTTTCCAAGAGTCTGTCGACGACAGATGTGACCAGTTGTCTGTCCATCCGTTCTTATGAACGCAATATCTCAGGAACACATGGAGAGAATTTGGCACAAACGTCCTCCTCAACTCAAGGATATACTAATTAGAATTTGGGCGTCAAAGGTCTCTGTGACTTCACAAAACACGTTTTTGGCCATAACCTAAGAATCCATATGCTTATAATGACAATTTCACAGAAATGTCTAATAGGATAAAATTATGAAGTGATGACATTTTGGAAAAATATGGATGTAAACTGTGTTGGGATCTGGCACGAGCATTTTTGGTTATCAGCAAGTATGAAAACTAAATTATTGACATTAATACAATTATTAATATCAATAAGATTATTAAAATATATAAATAATAACAAGGCACCACCCTGAGATCAGGGACCAATAACCAAACTATAAATAAAGTCTCAAAATTGATGTTCACTGAAAAATGTCAATAGTCAAAGTGCTATTCCACATCAAAAGGGAACAATGAAGGTTGAATTTTATTCGGTTTGTTGTGATTCAACCCAAATCAGGCTGTTGAACTGCCAAAAATGTGTTTTTCCAACTACATGGTGAAGTCCCAACAACTGTAACATGACTGGTTGGCGGAGGCATTCAACCACTTAATTCTAGTTGATTATGAAATGGTGCACTAAGATCCTTAACTCCTCTCCTAATTTGAACTGGTTTGTCTCTGTCTTTCTTATAGTTCACAATCAACGTTAGCACAGACATGCGGCACCACCGCGTTCGTCTGGTGTTCCAGGACACGCCGCACCAGCGGTGGAAGAAGAGGGGGGATCAGGGTGGGATCCAAGTGGTGTTGGACCCAGTACACAGTGTAAAGCTCATGGACTGGTGGCACCCACAGTACCCCTCCTCACCCTACATATAGGAATCCTGCCCTGTCGGCAGAACGTCACACCAAGAACCCTGCTGTTATCTCATCAAAAATACGATATTGGATGACTGCAAAACCCTCGATTATGTTCATTCACAGTTGATTCATCATTTCACATTTCAATCATTGTCAGATGTTAAAGAAAGCCAACATTGACTGGCCTGAGCTGGAATCCAAACCCTACCTTCCAGTTTCAAAAGCAAACATTGTTGCATGCCCCAACTACCACTCTAACCTTCACACCCTACTTATAGTTTAATTTAAACATCATTGTTCTTCCTGGATGTAATCATTTACCACAGAATTGTCCCGTATGAACCCTATTCCTTGGAAGACTGATATTGTAATCTATGTAAACAAATCTGCCATATAGGGACATGAGCAGTACCTCTACTTTTTCAACCGTCCTCAGCTCCAACAGTCCCGTAGTCTTTTTTTTATACAAGTAGAGCTGGGTCTTCTAGAAAATAAATCAGAAAGGACAGCTGGGAGAGATCTCACTGCAAATTGTTTAACATTGATGTCTCAGACAAAAGTGTATAATGTTTCACAATATAGAAAATACTGTGATTAGATCACAGTTATGGATGATATATATTGCTCAGCCCTACAGACATGGCAGAGTGCAACATCTACATTTAGAGCTACCAGTTGAGTCACAAATCTGCCATTATTTTACATTAAACAACATGTAAAAGTTACACAAAAGTATCTTTATTTTGCATTGGTTTTGAATTGTCACAATGTTGCATTAACAGAGTTGTGTTCTTTTAAAATCAGGTTTTTTCTTTATGTATTTAGTTTAAGGTAGCCACACTTAGTATTATGTGAATATTAATGACACTGCTCTTTACTGAAGGGGCCAAAGAGATGATTTACCTCCGATGTCTTCCACTCATTTGCTGATTTAGGTGCTGTTTCTTTTCTTTGTAGTGTTTCTTGGCTAAAAACATGTTTATTGTCTCCTTCCTGACTGAGCCACGTACCCTACTGCCTCCTGTGGAATCTTATTCTCTCGAGTCTTGAGTTAGTGTCGAATATGAAGTTGAATCATACCAATCACATGCTTGATTATGATTGGGAGAGAGCTACCATTGATTTAGGCATCCATCAGACAGTCAAAATAATTTAACCTGGATTGATTAGCACACATACATATATTGTGAATGAAAAAACAATCGATTAACCACAGTTTACATTTCTAAGATTAAAAGTAGAAAACAGCTGGATGTTGTGGTTATCAGCAGTTGATTGTTTAAGTGGTTGGTGTAGTTTCAGTTTTGGTGAGTTAATTGGTTAAAAAAGTACTGCACAGAAATAAAATCTGAAACTGCCCATTCAAAATGCCTCCGGTCTTGTTATTCAATGTTGATTTAGAATATATTATTTTTGATTTTGCTTCCCTCATGTTGTCATACTGGGTATTACCGCTGTGCTACAAGAAAGTTATCATGCTGTTAGTGCACTTATACAAGTGAACATGCCATATTCTTTTCAGATCAGTGAAACAAAAAAACAACCGCATACAAAGAAGTGGACGTTCAACATCCTGAAATACAGCAGTCAGACCTGCTGTGAAATGGCAAATGAACCACATTATAAAACTGACAGACATGTGAATTTAAATGTGTATCAACAGTATGTGGTTCCTATGATTAATATAATATGACCTGTTATGTACTACTGCACACCTGTGCAATAGTACATAAATTCACAAACTATTGCCTCAAAAATACAAGGCCACTTGTCTAAAACAGTGTCCACTAAAAATATAAATGTATTGGGTCACATTGAATTGCACAGGGTTTCAACACAACCCTTTCAATCTAACACTAACACATTACAGTGAAAGTTAATTGGGCCTAAACTAAGTGCGGTATGAATATGAAACAATACAGAAGTAGAATGAAAGAAGTGTCTCAATTGTAGGCGGTAAAAACCGATAAAGATGAAGTTGTCTCCCTTTAGACGTGTCGTTACTCTTGTCTTCGGCTAAAGTTAGAGGACCTCATAAAACCTATGCAGTCAACAGGCATCACGTCATCGCCTCAAAATACCAGTCCGTGGAAGATACGAGTAAAACTACATTTCCCACAAACCCGGCTGCGCTTCGCTATTGGTGGTGGTACAGGTGACCACACACGCTCCGAGTTGTGACAACATCTCGACGGACGAAACGAAAACAAATTAGCCTCCGAAGTGCCAGTGGTGGCACACGCTGTAGCAGTTTGTATAAATACAGACACTTGTAACTCTTTTCCCTTTTAAACGCGACTTTTTTCCCGTTCCGATAGTGCCCGGTGGCTTTGGTACTAACGGAGCGCACGAGAGAAGTGGGCGCGCACTTCTCGGCAACCTGACTTCTTTACTTCGTTCTGTCTGACCTTCAGAGCGGGTAAGTGATATTTTACCTCCGACACTGAAATGTAGCTCCTGCTACTACACCAGTAACTCTGGAAACCCGCCAGCACTAATTCAAAGTGAGTATTTCCCGAATTACATGGAAAGTCTCGTGATGTATTAAGTTTAAAATGAACAGTAGCCAACTTATTACTTGTCCTCGGGAAAATAAAGGCAGCACTGTCTTGCACTTGTCCATTACATGTTGCTAAATCATTGGGGAAAAATAAAAAAAATATGTATTCAACAATCTCTGTATTGCAGACAATAGACACGTATGCTTCCAGCAGTACACCCTAAAACTTGACTTGGCGACAGGCTGCGAGCATCACAAATCAAAAGGCATCTTTTGTCAAGTTTTTTTTCTCCAGCTCGTAATAATGCTACTGTGAATCTGAATATAATAATTGTAGAAAGATTCAGACATCCACGAGCACACATCACACTTTTAAGTACAAAATAGACATCCAAAACATTTCCACATGGTTACTTTTATGTTTGGAAGTCATTTGGAAGTAAATGTTTCTCAGATATTTCCCAGTACACCACTTTCACAAAAAAAATAAGGAATAATAGAAAAATAAAATAACATAATAGTATCAAATAAAATAGCACTGAATTTGGTGTATTTGCCTTCTTGACAGGGACACTGGTACCAATTGGAAAACCGCTGGGTTAGACCATAATGCACCACTTTCCCCTTTTTACTGTCATCTGTGAAGAACTTCCCCTCTTGCCATTTATAAGCAGTAGCCAGGCTGGTGTCAGTAACAACACCTCAGCCCCGGGGTATGCTGCTATGTATAAGCTGTGGGACTGTAGACCGTACAGACTATGCTCTGCTGCCTATTCCAGTACTTTGCTTGAAAATCCTTCATGGTACAAAAACAAAAATAATGAAACCCCTTTTTACCCTCTGCGGAGTGGGCTATATTTACATACTGTGTGTTTTATTAATAGTGTGTGTGGAGTGTAAGGAACAGTTTGTTATTATGCCTAATGCTATCCAGTAATGCAATACCAATGTCTTATTCTAATTATTATTTAGCTGGGATTTAGCTGTGATTTTAAAAGGAACTACATGTTTTATCTTGTTTTACTGTAGAATATGGGCAAGGTTTCTGCATAGAAGTGGGCTATTTGTATAGTAATCAACCTAGAAATAATTATATTACTTATAGTCCTGATTACGTTTGCCATTCGGAATTATTTACCATGATAAGACTTACTCCAGTTAAAGTCCACCTTTATCCCCTGTACTTATCATTATGCTAACGCATCTCCTTGCTTCCCTCCCTCGTGTCTTTTCCTCGCATATTAGCGAGAGAGAGATGCGAGGAAAAGACGTGAGTATGGAGGAGCCTATTATGTCAAATGAAAAATACTCGGCTCCAGAGTGTTTAGTCTTAAGCGATTTCAGTTACATTAAACAATGTGCCACATGTGGAGGTGCGGCATTCACATGTCACGCCACTTGATAAAAGACTTCTGTGTAAGATACACCTGTGTTTCCTTTCTAAGCTCCTCTAGAAACCTCCTTGCTCCTCGAGGTGCAGGTCAGGAGAGAGGATGCGAGGAAGCATAAGTTAGCCTCATGAAAAGCACCAAGCACAAGTGTTGACATTACACCCCAGTCCTTAACCTCTGACCTCTCCACCTAGCCTCTGTGATCGTTCATACCATTCTCCAGTAGGGTCAAAGGTCAGAGCAGAAAGGTCTCAATAGGTCTGACAGCTTGTAACGGATGAGTACAGTTTTGTCGAGGTTCTGCTTGCGTTTGTGACTTGTTTACTTTTGTTCTTAGTCCATTTCTAAGAAACGTCCCTGAAGACGTTACCATTAGCGCTAATCCTGTAATGAGACCATGTTGTGTTACGAGACACTGTGATGACAAATCATCAAGTGAGTTACCAGAAATAGAAAACCTAGAGCTCGGCAGTCCCAATACACTATGTGATTATGTTGATTAGGAAAGATAGATTTTAAGGAACTGCAGCCATGAGAAACCACAGAAAAAAACCAAATAGAGCGATGATCAAACTATCAGCAGTTAAAAATCTGTTTAATGGCTGTAGATCTGTAGAAATATGCCTGTAAAGTGTTCCTTTAAATCCTGTTTCACCTTCAATCGCCTCCAGTAAAATGAGTTTTGCAAGTTGCACTGGATCACTGAGGTTATTCAACCACAGTGACGCTTTAGGTTTCCTGGTGGCACGTGTATCTTCCTATTTGTGTTTTGATGTACAGGCAGACAGAAATGTGATACTGTAGGACAAGAGAACTTCCACCTCTTTGTTGTTCACTGTCACTGAGACACAGATGGGCATTCACATGCATGGAGGCAGGTTCAGCTGCAGCTCTGAGGAAATAATGTGTGTTTTGATGCATTAGAGTAGTTTGTTTGGCTCGGGCACACACAGTATGTATGCATAAACATTTATGTATTTAAACCCACACAAACACCGAGTGAACGTGTCGATGGATGTGTGTTGAGGCCGAGTCTTTTTCCACATGACACTGATGCAGAGTTGTAGCACGCAAAGTAGTTAAACAGCAGTTATGTCATCACACGGTTAAACCTGAATAACATTCTTCTGGAAAGACACAAAACCTTTCTCCCACTATCTCTGTTTAGATTGCCTCTGTCTCTCCTTTTCATTGCCTTTATCTGCCTCATCCTCGTGTTTGTGAATCTATGAATGAATGAAAACATATCCGTTGTGTAACCAGATCAAAAAGATAGATCTACCATGCGGCGTCACTGGCACCAAGTTTTGCTGGACCTGTGACACTAATATAGGGCTGCCACATATCAATGGATCATTTTAACTGAATTTAATTATTGGCTTGTAATTTTATCATGTGCTTCTTGCGGTGTTTATATAATGTTTCCGAGGAATGCCTCTGATCCAAAATCCTGTCAAAGGGGATCATAGAAGATTACTTACGATATCTGCTGCCTGCCTAATGATACAGTATCAAGACTCTTCATGAGACAAAGGTTGGATGCAATAACCAGTTCTGTTCGAGGAGAATAGACGCAAGGTGAGCTTAAGATCTTGTAGAAGCACTGTTAAGAATGGGAGAGGTGCACATTGAGGAGGCAGTGGGGTTATGGAGTGCACACAGTATGAATGGTTAGGGGTCAGTAAACACTGTGAGGTCACTGTCAGCAAGGTCAGAGGGGATTGTTCACTATGTAGAGCAGCGGTAACGCCTGGCAGACTGGTCACACTCTCTCCTCTAGCACAGCAGCAGCCTGCTCAGATGGCCAGCAAAGGAAAACGGAGTCGGGTTTCAAGCTCTACAACCTTGCACCAAAGGTGACCATTTTGAATATATGGTCAAAATGATATCCTAGTTACCAAAACTACTGGCCATATTGCATGATTTCTTTTCCCCGACTTGTATGTTTGACGCGCACAATCGGATCACAAAAGTGCACAAATAGGCGCAAGCTTTACATCCTGTATGGAAAGATGTGTGCGTGGGTCATGTTTTCAGCCTCATTGGACTCACGTCCGCTTGTAAGTGTTGGAGATGGGGTTAATTTTCTTCAAGTAAATAAAGGCAGCGTTGCACACACACACATGCACATAGGCACACTGACTAGGCTCAATGGATGTACTCTAGTGTGAAAGAGCATCAGGTGTGTGTAAACACAGCTCTATCCATCTGCCATATGGACAAATCTCCCGTGACCCGGACAGTGTTTTTGCCACTTCGTGACTAGACCAGGACGAGTTGAAGGAGGAAGTGTCTTTGTGGTGTTTCCCGTAAAAAATACAAAGAGACACACATAAAACAAACTACTAAATATGTTTATCACAAAAGCTCGGACTTTTTAAACCACAAGAATGACATCTTGGCATGTGCTATGTGACAACATGACCCATGATCTATCGGAGGTGAATGTGGGTGGGACGTTTTAGCGCATGTGCTGAATGTGTGACTCCACTTCCTCATCTTATCTCCATTCCACTGTTTCATATCCTCTTTTGACTGACGGACAGTAGTGATTGTCTTACGCAGTCTTTCTTTTATCAGTAAGAATGGCGTCTCAAATGCCTCTGTAAGCACACGCTGCAGCTGACCTGTCGTGTTCATTTGGACAATTTGCTTGATAGTATGAACTGCAATGGTGTAGTTGTAGCTTTCTGCAACTTCAGAGTCTCTATCTTGTATTTTTAGGCTTATTTTTTTCACACACTGCGACACTTTATCTTATTATGTTGACGATTTTGTAAACAATGTTCACAGGTACACAAAAAAAAAGGCTTTTTGTGTTTTCATCCTTGACATTTGTTTTATATATTTTGTGACTGCATTGTTCAGTATATTTTAATCATTAGATGAATTCAATTTAACTGCATTGTTCAGTATATTTTAATCATTAGATGAATTCAATTTAATTAACAAGTTATCAAACCTCAGTGTAATTGTCTCTCCTCAAAACAAGCAAAACATATAAATAATATGAGGCAATCTCACTTGTTTCTCTTGCAGTTTCACTTCTTTCAGAAAGCCGTGTCTGTCGGTGTGTATTGTGAAATATCTTCAAATAATCAGTTTTGAGGAGACAAAAAATCTTTTTTTTATTGCTGTTGAAAGTCTGTTGCTACCAAACATTCTTACAAACTCTCAAATGAACTCTGCACTCTCTTAATAAAATGCCCTCCGGGCTCCTCAAAGAGGTTTTCCATTATGAAATTCCTCGTGTTCTTTCCAACCAAACTAATTGCAATCAAAACAGAAAGGCCGCTTCTCGCAATAACATTTTTGATTCAGTCTGGTTTCGTATTAGGATGTTAAATGACTCACTGATGACTCATGACATGACTTTGCGAATATATTGGGTCTCACGTCTGCCTTTCATGGGCAGCCTTGACTTCTCTTTAGCATATGGTTAGTATAAATGCCAGAGATCTCTTGGTTTCCATCTCTTATCGTGTCAAGATGGACTATTTCTCTATTCTTATTTTCTTGCAACTCCTTCTGACTCCCACACACCGTCTGTTCCATTGCTCTCCATCTTCACTCTTGATAATTCAGAAGTAGAGTGTTTCCTTCCACCATACTGATGGCACTTGGCTTTCAGATCAGAATCAAATACAAGGTCTTACTGTTTGATGACAAGATTTTTAAACACTTAGCTCTTTCGTGTGTCTCTGAAGTCCTGCATCACATGAGTTTTCTCCATATTACGATGTGCAGCTTTAACTGAAGCCGCTGGCTGTTTGATCTCTGTAGGTAAATGAGGATGAGTCCGACTGTGGAACAACCTCCCCTTTTAAGTCTGCCTCCACTGTTTACACTCTTGAATCCTGCCTCTATCACACACAATGCGGATTCATTTGGAAAAGGCATCTTTTTGTGCTTTCACTACACTAAGCTGCCCCTTTTCAAGATTTCCACCATGTCAACCGTTCCCAATATTTCCAAAGCATGTGGATTATTTATATTTTTAAGAATGCAATTTTCTGTCACTTCCATCTTTCTCTGTGTTTGCTGTATTACACCACAAAGGTGTTTTCAATTTCAACGTTTCTGTTGAGAGTTGACT
Organism: Ophiodon elongatus; assembly: GCA_016806645.1. Taxonomy (NCBI): domain Eukaryota; kingdom Metazoa; phylum Chordata; class Actinopteri; order Perciformes; family Hexagrammidae; genus Ophiodon; species Ophiodon elongatus. Next base: position 199,617 of record JACSYO010000471.1, read on the forward strand.
GAGCTAGTCTAAAACAGGATATCTTTGAGGTTCTCTCAGAACTAGTCTTTTTTTAACAGAGTATCATTTGTGATCCGGAAAACTAGTTTATCATTTTTAAGAGGAACAAGGAGGACCTTTTGCACATTCAAAGTTAGCATCAGCGTGTGCTGTTGTTGTTACACGTAATTTTTAAATACAGTGGAAGGACTAATTTGTGATGTGCTCAGATGAGTATTTTCCCACATGTGAACTGTAAATTGGTGCATTGGGAGTGAAATTGTCTTAGTTGAGATTATCTCTTATTCAAACCCTCAGCTGAAGAACTGAATGGATGCTCCTCTTTCAGTCGATAGCAGGCGCTCTTCTCATTTTAGAAGAGCTGCTATTTGCTGGGATTAGTAACGCTGAAAAGCACCATGATTTTAGTAGCTGTACCGTAGTCCTCTGCCCGAGTTTATTGACATTCTTATTGGGCAAACTCTTCCTCCTCTCTGTTAGTGTTAGCCATAGTCCATGGCAAAATCATCTGTAGCGGAAATACAGTGATCTACTGTATAAGGTTGTGCGTGTGCTTCTGTGTATAGAGAAACAGCATTCCTTTGTCTGCACTGCTTAATCAAAAACTGTCCCCATATTTGGTCAGCCTACGAGAAATGGATGCTGATCTGGTGCACATACGCAGCTCCTTTTGTAAGCTTATTTATTAATTAACTTATTTATTATTGTCCTCTTGACCCCTCCTTGAAGTCTTCCAGTGATTATAATATTCTGTCCTCCTTTTCTTTACCTTTTCTCTCTCTCTCTCTCTCTCTCTAGGCAGTCACATTCTTCAAACTAATGGTTATTAGTTTTTAAACAAAATAGGAGAAAGAGGATGAGGTACAGTGAAAGGGGAGGAGGAGTTGAACGTTTTGTAAAGAGCAGGTTTTATCTCACAACTCATCTCCCAAATGCCTTCCATTCCATCTCAACGTACGTACATGTCGACTCTCACCCATGCAAAAAGAAATGCTGTGCAGCTGGTTATTGCACTACTCTCTCTCTCTCTATTGCACACAAACACACATAAATATCCACACTTGTATTTACTTAGAATTCATGGCTCTTAATTAATATTCTCTAAATAGAAAAAGAATGCTCTAAAAATAAACATCCAGTGGCTTTGTGATTGGGATATCCAGCCATAGCAGCCCAGATAAAATCAACTCTTGAGATACAATTTTGTGCAAAGGTTGCCAAAATATGGAAATACAATGCAAAGATCAATGAAATTATTCATATATATATTTTTTTTTTAATTAATATCATCAGGGATGGCAAGTGATATGTATCATTAAACCACTAAAGATAACTTAATATTAATGCACACACCTTTATGTGCAAAGCCATGTATAAATGGTCAAATTGTAGATACATCGCCTTCAACCCCGACTATAACTTGGATGGTATTTTGACAGCACTGTTTATCCTACTTAACAAAGAGATAGATTTAGGTGAAACCTCACTCAGAACTATCACCACAGTCGTTCAACACTTTAAGTAGAGCCACAACGATGGTCTATGTATGTCATATTTGTTTGTAACCTCTTTGCAACCATGGTGACCGACGGAGTAAACGAAGGGAAAGTTGTCCGGCGGACAAGTAGAAGAGGGTGTGTGTGTGTGTGTGTGTGTGTGTGTGTGTGTGTGTGTGTGTGTGTGTGTGTGTGTGTGTGTGTGTGTGTGTGTGTGTGTGTGTGTTTGGGTCCAGCCTCCTCCATAGGCCATTGTCGAAAGAGGACAAGGCTGTCTTGGTCAATGATTTCCCCTCCTACATATACACCTTATGATTGGCCAGACTTGACAGGAACGCAGCTTTTCCAGCCAATGAGCTGAGGGCCTTAGGGGGGTCCTGCCCCTGGACCAAAATAGCCCAGTAAATACACTGCGGGCACTATGAGAACTGGAGCTGGACCACTGTTGAATGCTTTGTGTACAAACAAGGGATGCTTGTCAGCCGGGTACTGCTGAAGCATGCTGGCCAGTGTTCTCCTCTGTTGTGATAGGCACAACTAGCTGAGTGGCACTTTGATACCAGTGTTTGTGTTTCTACATTCAGGGATACAGGATGGTAAAGGAGGGTGTGAGTGGAGAGGTACTAATAGTTGGGTGATGGAAGATTTGTTTTAACACGTTACTCATAGGAGATCCATCAAACAAGCTGCTGCATGTAATGGGCATTCTGCATGTGGCCTTTACAGTCTGTTTGTGCAGACGTGTGTGTTGCAACCCGAGGCAGATGCGGATTGACTTGCTAATTGATTTTAAAGCTGACCACTCTGCATTCTAGCTTAATGAGTTGAGTTTACAGCCAGGGTCTACTGAGGAGGAATGTCTTCAGTGATAGGTACAGTTTCTTTGGCTCAACAGTTGAAATCCGAGCCACGTCACTTCATAAAGAAGTATGACTGGCAGACCACAAGTTAACATTGACAATTGCTTAATTAAAAAGCTTTTTTGTCCTCTAAATCCTTTATCGTATTGGCACATCCTCCTTATTTTGGACCTGTCCATGTATGTCTTTTCCACATTCTGAGGTGAAAATATTCTGCTATATACTATGCATAATCTCCCCACTAGGAGGCTCCTTTAATGGTCCTGTCAGCAAGCAGTCATCAGTCTAACTTTTGTTGTTTCTTTGACTTGTTGTCTGTGTGTCTGTGATGAGCTTGTGTTATCTATTTGATTGAGACTGTTAAGGCACTAATCTGTGTTTGTGTGTGTTTTTGCATGTGCTGACATAAAAATGGGTGCACAAGCATGGAGGAGGGCAGAGACAGGAGTGATTCAGGATGTGAGTGACTTCTGTTTCTGGTAAACAAATCTTACTGCACTTTTTTTCAGAGGCAATTTTACTTTGATCTGAACTTGCTTGCCTGTCACAAGGAAATCGTGTGTGTGTGTGTGTGTGTGTGTGTGTGTGTGTGTGTGTGTGTGTGTGTGTGTGTGTGTGTGTGTGTGTGTGTGTGTGTGTGTGTGTGTGTGTGTGTGTGACTAGAATGCTCTTATCCTACAGTATACACAGACACGCTAAGCCAGTTGTAAGCAAGATTTCTTTGTCTACTGACCTAAATGTAAGGATATTCTATTTTAATTATTATGCTGCAAGTTACAAAAATGTGTGCTGCACTGTAGCATCTGAAATGTTCTAAAAAGGAGTTTCTTATGTGGTCACCTGCAATGTCACATCTAATCAGTGATGTCTCGAAAATGACCCATTTGCATCAGTCACAAACTGTGATTTAGTGCTTTGTGGTCATCTTACCTTTGCATATTTTAAAGAAGCATCCGGTTTGTTTGTTTTTACCAATACCGTGACTTTCAGTAAATTATAATAAATTTATTGTCTCTTTTTATTGCGATAAAGCACAAGTGTTTGATGTAACCAATACTGAATGGATACAGATTATCTTTGATCATATATATGTATATGGTGTTATTTCCTTTCCAGGTCTGTATCTGTTAAGTCTTATTGACAACTAAGCATGCTGGTTTGTATTTGCATTTGCGCGTGGTAGGGACGGTGTGTGGGTGTACAATTTAAAGAAGTAAATATGCTGATTCACTGCGCTATAGCTCATGAAAAACACATGCACAATGACCTGGCAGACAAAATAAGGAATTTCCGTCTGGGGTCTATCTGTGTTTATGCGTGCACATGTGTAGGTGTTACTAAATGCAAATGCTGTACACTGCTTCAATAAGGAGGCTGGACGGAGGAGGAGTTTCACATAAGAGTGAAAGAGGGGAAAACAAGCAAGGGCGATAACTTTACTGGACACAGGGCTCTCGTTGTTGCCCAAGACTACGGCATTCAGGCTAATTTAGGGGAAGAGGAGGAGGCGGAGGAGGAGGAGGAAAACGAAAACGAGGAGGAATAGGAAGCTGAGCTGGTGATTATAGTGAGGGAGGAAGGTGACTAATAGTGACTGTCACTCAGCCTACTGTAGCCCGTTGGTGGAGGGGGGGAGTGCCGTCACAACCAGTGAACCGGCATACGAATGCACTAGTTGGTCGGTCCCAGCCGGCAAACAACTGACAACTGTCAGGGAGTGTGTGCGTTAACACGTGGAGCAGCAGATCTCTCTTGGCTACACGATGTTGTCTTTGGGATAGTTGAAGAGTTGCTGGTAAGGATCTGAAGTTATACGTATTCTACTTCATGTATCTGAGCTCCATTCTGGCTGACTGGCCGTTAAATCAGAAAGGAAACTGAACATGTCTGAGCAGTTTTGGTGTATTTTTATTAAACTGTAATTCCTTTTTAAACTTGACTATGTCGACAGTAAACTGGTCATAACATATTGCATTTTGACCTTTCTAAAACAGAAATAGGATGTAGAGATCTCGAGTCATCACTCCATTGTTTAGCAATGTAATGATTGTTTGTTATGTGCAGCTAAGTGGAGGCAGAATGTCAGAGCGATGGTACTGATTGTGTGGCAGTCTTGTGGGGACACAATGAAAGTTACCACATGAAGTACAACAGTTCTCTAATGTTAACTTCTATGCCAAAATGAAAAGAAAAAAAAATAGTAAACTGAAGCCAGAGAGCTGAGAGATGTTTTGTGTGTTTGCAGTGCTGCTAAGTTCCTAAAATACTAGCACCACAGTGTGAATACCTGTATGGGCATTATTTCTGTTACTATATGTGAATTGTGTGTGTGCCTAATGTTCTGCACAGGGAATAAATAGCCTTATTGACTTCAGATTGAACAACATTTACTTTAGTTTTCCTTCTAATCATTCAAGTATTGTACAAGAAGTGGGCATCGATATCAAAATGTTACAATCAAAGATTTTCATGTAAAGCCATTGTGGCATGACAAACAGCGTTTATTTTTTTCCAAGGGTTTCCTGCAAAGGAAGTTGCTTCACTGACAAAACTGGGAGTTGTGAAAACTGATGGAAGGAAAGGGGAAGTGATGCCTTGTGGTTATAATTGGGGATGCTGGTCTATTGTCTTTCCTGTATCTCATTGTGTCGTACTTTGATTCGACATGGTGGTAAACGTGTTTGTGCTAGATAGCCTATTGTTGTCCTTTCCTCGCTAGTTTCACATCACTCTCTCGTCTCTATGATCTGTGACCTGAGGAGAGAAGGACTGAGTTGACAGATTCACTCCGGACAAGGGTCCCTATTGGTCAACTATTTATAGATTGTGTTTAGAAGGTGACAGGCATTGTGATTCACGTACAATGTTGATGAGTTATGGTGATTCATTCAGATGACCTTCAAAAAGTTGGGTGAGCAGAAATGTAACGCTGTGGGCACTTGATGTCTGTAAATAACACACACGTTTACTAACGATCTGAGGACACTGATCTTTTTACAGAAGTTGGCATGCATCCAACCCTTAACCCCAACCATGCTATGTATAATAAAAGGAAGAGGCTGCAGTGTTTTGAATATTTGAGTGAGTGCACAACTTAGTCTTTGTGTTAAAGAAATCGTCTACAAGAAGAACATACTTTAACCACTACTCATTTGAAAAAGGAAGGTGTTAAAACCAGATAGGAGGGTGCCCCTCATAGCAAACTCGACCGCAATTTGCTTTATGGAAAACTAAACAACTGAATCAAAAATGTGTGTTCATACTCGGGTTTAACCATGGTCTGTTGCTTCCTTCATTTCCGCCGTGGAAATTCTTCTCTTTTCTGAGTTTGTCAGTGTGTGTTGCACACCTGCTGCTTGAACACTCCACTGCTTCCTCTGTTGCTCTTCCACACTCACACGCACAGTAACATATTTTATGTTACAGCTCTTCATTCAATCTGTGCATTTTGCAGTTTTAACCGACCATCTTTTTTTCTTTGTTTCTCTCTTTGTTTTTGTTTGTGTCTTTGTCATTTCACACCTCCATCGCCTTTCTTCATCTCTCCCTGGCCCATGACGTCCCCCTGCAGATTGCCATCCACTTTCTCCAGCATCCCGATATGTAGTCAGCAGCACAAGCGGAGTGTATTTCCCTCGTTTGTGAACTCTTTTTCCTCTTAAACAGGTAATTGCACATGTGTCTATATGCGTCTGTTTCAGTGCCTAAAATGCTTCTATATTATACAGTAGAAATATGCCCATTCAGTGATTGTGGGGCTACCCCGACTTAATACAGCTGACAATCCTGACTTAAATGTCCCCTGTATGCTCTAACTAAATCCTGAGTGTCTGATGTAATTCGTACAGATGTTGGGTGGTAACAGGAATGCTTTTTGTTTTTGTATCTAAAGCAGCAATTTACCCAACAGAATACCAGTCCTGAGTGTTTGAAAATGATCTGACTGTGCAGTCTGTCTGTCTGCATGTCCGAATATGTGTTCTGTCGCTAAGGGATACAGCTGTTTGTGTGTGTGTGAGACCAAAGAGGAAGGGGTAAGGACGCCATACTTGCCATGCCGGTCATGTCACATAATCCTACCAACTATACCCGTTGAGTATGTGAGGCCAGGGTTGAGGGAATATTGATACTTTAGATATGTTTACACGTCCTGAAAGGCGGCAGATGCTGTAGAGCTGCAATATACATGCACACTTACCTTTTTGTGTGCATGTCCCCCTCCAACCCCTAACTGCCCACAAACGCACACATGCACAGATGCGTGCAGATACATACTCAAAACACACACCAAGGCTCAGGGGAACAGGGTGTTCCTGAAAAGGAGAACAGAGAGCAGAGGGGGTTATTTTAGTCATTAGAGCAGGCAGACAGATAGCTTAATGCGGAAAGGGTGTGTGTGTGTGTGTGCGAGTGCGCATGTGCAGTGATGGAAAAGCTGGTGAAGAGCACAGTGCAGTGTTACATTTGGGACCTTTGTGATCTTAACAAGAAGTTGGACTAAAGCGTTTGATAACCTGAAACCTCGTATCAAAAATGTTAGTTAATGGTTACACATAGGCTACACAATGACTGAAACAACGTTGTTAACGCGGTCATGACTGAGGTTAAAGTTCTTGAGCAGTGTTTTTTCCTTTTTCTTTTTATGTATCGGAGCAGGGAGCATAAATTCAGGTTGTGAAAGACATTTCAAGAAATGTGCAAGCATTTGTGTGACCTTGAGGGATTTTACTCGCCGTGCCGGATTGCTGTGATCGTAATACAGACATAACATGTATTTTTGTTTCTGTCAATATCTCGGTAGATTGTCTTTGAATTTTATGCGGCAGCTGTGGCCTCATGTACGTGTGGATGCACACAAAATGTGTTGTGAGAGAGCACCTGAGTGTGTGTGTGTGTGTGTGTGTGTGTGTGTGTGTGTGTGTCTATATTCACGTCCCACGTTCAAATACTCAATGTAGGCTGTTGTAAAGGCCTTTCTTGGCATGGCACAGTCAATTCTAAAAATACACACTCCACAAATTAACACCATGTCTTTGAGCACAGGTGCCATGGCCCCACACTGCTCTCCAAGTCTGTGTGTACTTGTGTGTTTTATGTATGAGTGTGACACTTTGCACATGTATGTATAGGAAAGAACTAAAGCTAAACACAGCATGTTTTAATGTATTCCATGTTTCCATTGTGTGCTTTTTGTTGGCATGTATGTTTGTGACTAATCTGTGGCACAATCCAGAGTGGACCTCTGAACCGGGCTTCCTCCGCTCTACATCCTCCCACTGGCTGTTTGAAGTGAAGGCGCTGTGACATCACAGCGTTGGACACACAATGGCCGCTGTGTGCTCTTACTGCGTCACAGATGCCTGCTTACCCCAGTGGATGCCAGGCAATGGGAAGGCCCATGTGGGGGATCATGCTGCCTGGTAGCAGTGTGTCACTATATGATATCAGGAAGTGATGTCCCGTCAGTGTGTACATGCATGTGTTAAGACGTATACTTAAATTATGTGTCATGGCTTAGTCACAGTTGAAGGCTATATGAAATGCATATAGCTTCATTTCTGTTGGAAAGTTAGGTAGTATTATGTAAACATGGTGTCATAAGCATTTTCCCTCTGCAGAGCTGGATGTTACACATTATGGCTTTGAGTTTAGCATGTAATGCTACATGTAGTCATTTTTATGCTGGGCATTATGTTTACGGGTTGTCCGTCAGGTCCGTTCTCGTGAACAAGATATCTTAGAAATGCCTTGTGCAAGTTTCTTCAACTTTGGCACAAACGTCCACTTGCACTCAAGGTTGAGCTGATTAGAATTTGGTGGTCAAAGGTCACTGTGACCTCACACAAAACGTTTTTTGGCCATAACTCAAGAATTCATATGCTCTTTATGACAATTTCCTTCAATCACAAATTTGCCTCTCGAGTTTTACAGTCTGTACAGCCTACATGTGTATCCTTAGAACCTTGAGGCATAGAGCGCACATCCTCCTCTGGCTGGCATTCCTACCTTGCCGATTTGAGTTTGGAGATGTAATCACCCCATTTGTCAGACTCTATAAATACACTGTGCAGCATTCCACCACTGTGTGTATATGTGCAAACACACTTGTTTGTTTGTCAGTTTAAGTAGGCACCTTGAAAGAGACAACTACTATTACGAGAGGGCCTGTTGCTGAAGCTCCAGATGTTAGCAGCAGGTACAAAAGTTGTTCCAACGTCAGCAGTAGTTGTGAGCGTTATAGGAAAATACATTCTGTGAATATTGTGTCCCTACTTCTGTACTTTTTGTTTATGTGGAGCATTTCAGTCCGTTTTGGCAGTTTGGATCTCCTGGTGTGGAGTCGGCCTGTCCTCGAGTCCAAGTTCTGCTACACGTTTGTGTTGGAGTGTTTCAATGTGCATCTCTGCATGGGTGTGTGTTTTTCATGTGGGACATCCAATGGGCACAAAGCGGGCAGTGTGTGCCCCCTCGGGTGCTGAAATGTACACTTCGGACAACAGGCGGCTTCAGTCCTCAATAGGAGCTGCCCTTCTTATTGTACCTCACGCACAATGAGCTTTTCTCTCGCTCTCTCTGTCTTTCTCTCTGTGTCTTTCGCCCTTTATGACCATTTACAGACAGCATTTCTGATGAGAGACAGGAAGAATCAGATTCTGATTGGTTGTTGAGACCCTGATGTCCCTATCACTGCTCTTCTGTGTGTAGTTGTCTCACAATACATTACCATCAGCAGAGACATTAGTAAGCATTAGAAACCAGTCCCTTAAAAGGTTTCATTACACCTGTGTGAGTCCAGACGAGCTTAGTCATTCAGGGGTCATGGGGATGAACACAAGTCGTTGCACAATGGGAACTGTCAGTCCTGGGACTCCCCACTGAGTGTGTGCATGTATACATATTTGTGAGTGTGTATGCGTGAGACAAAAGAGGAGGAGGTGGTGTAAGGGGTTTATGGGTGTTCCCCATCGTCCTTCTGCTCACATGATCGCCCAAGAACAACAAGACCACATGATTCCCACATGACCTCTCCAGCGTTATCGAGAAAGTACCTTGCCATTTATGTTTTGGAGGAACAGAGTTGGGGGAGGCCAGTCAGAGCTACGTCTACCCTAATGTCATCCCAGTGCCCTCTTATAAACATGAGATTGCATATGAAATCTTATTGGATGAAGTCAGACCTACACATAGAGTAGAAAGATGTTAGCCTGGAGATGTGCTCTGTTTTACTCTAATTGCACAGCTATTGCAATATGTAAAATTTATTAATTTCTTTATTATTTTCTTGTTATTTTTCTGTTTCTGTGATTTATCCATAGCCACTTGATTATTTAGCATAGTTTCAATTCAATTGTGTTTCCTTTTCCTTACTTGATTCAAGACATGAAATAGTTGTGGGATTTGTTTCTGTTATAGTTTGTAAAGAAAGGATGGGGTAAAATGGATTTACAAAGGACAATATGAAAATAGAGTTATGGGATATGTGATTTCTGGACAATTAGCTTTTTAGATAAATTCATCTTTGAATGGTTTGATAGATTCTTAGTTTACTTATTCTTTCATTTGGTTTATTATCTGATATATTTTTTTAAATGTACACTGTATTTGATATAGGCAGCATTCATAATTGTTTTTTAAGACATTTTTTGCTGATTGTTTTTGTTGAATAATGTTTAGAAATGTTGCGACGCCTACACCTCAAAATCCTTATGGTCTGTTTTTTGAGACTGACGTGGCATGAGTACACTGCACATCCTTTAAATAGCCAGATTTATTCTAGAGGTAGTTATTCAGGGCCTCATGCAGACAGAAAGAGAAGCTACAGCAGTGTATGCTTTAAGCATATATAGAGCCATTGCATAGCTAAATAGGATTATGAATCGGACTTCCTGCCTTTGAGCAACTTTTCAAAAGAAGACTGGGTGCCTTTGATTTAGTGGGAACATAGAGGTCGTGTGAGTGGAAGACAGGTGATTGGTCCAGCAGCTTGCCCAGTGATGGATAAAGACAAACTTTCGCTAGTGGAAAAGTACAAGGTCCCGGAACTTGCAGGTATCTGTTAAAAGAGCCTCCACTGATGATGATGGTTTGCTGTCTGACCCAGAGTTAGATGAGAACCAGTGTCACCTCTGGGCAGACAATAATAGGCCCAGGATATATTTAGCGTGGCTTGAATGAACATAGTGTCATAGTTAGCTTGAACCGAGGTTATCTGTCGTGATCATTTTCTTTAAATGAGGAAGATGATGCTCAAATCACAGTTTGATCAATTTCACTGTTAAACAAACCTGACACATAAGACAAGTTTAGTGTAAAGAGTATCTAACCACAAAGACATGGCTCACATGTAAAAAAATAAAAAAGTATATCACAACATTGCACACATCCTCTTCTCCTATCTCTCTCCTTATTGCTAATGCAACTATTAACAAAGCACACTGGATCAGGTCAGTTGACCTGCAGCATCAACTTTTGATGGCTACTCTTCTTGTTTGGGAATCCATATTTCTTCCCTTTCCCTCCTCTGACCCAGCTCTCACTTCACTCTCCTTTCCTTTCTCCTCAACAGCTTCCTCTACCTCTCGGGCTGGACTGCGGTGCATTGACGTCGGCTCGCCCTCCCCTGCCCCCTCGCCCCCCAGCAATGGCCTCGCGCGTTGGCCTGCGGATGCAGGTACAATACAACCATCATCCAATATGCAACACATGCAAGCCTTTCATTAGCTTTCAATACCAAACTCTGTTTTTAGTGTTGTTTGTTCGACTGGACCCTGGAGAGGAAGGCATTCTGGTCAATGTCAGAGCTTAGTGGGTCTGCCATTTAATTGAAGGGCGTCTACATTCAGCATCCACTGATACATTTAGCCGTGCTATTTGGCCCTTGCATATTTCAATATATTTACTGTACATCATTTTCTTACAGGGTATTTTAATAGATGTGTGAGTCACCAGTTGTGCTCTTCTAGCAGCTCTTCATGTCCGCTCTTGAAAAAGCAAGGAGGCAGAGAAAAGTCAAAAGTGACATCACCCAGCACAGGCAGCTTATAGGTCACAATGCTTTAATGAGCATTCCTGTGATACGTGTGTCTTGTGTGTCCAGCTGATGCGAGACCAGCTGCAGCAGGAGGAGCAGCGCGAGAGGCAGCAGATACAACAGCATCAGCAGCAGAATGCAGCCCTGCAATACATGCAGCATTGCATGGCTGGGCCACCTGCACCCACGCCAGCCATCAGCACCCCACAGCATCACCAAAGCATGCAGGTCCCCGTGGAGGTTCTTAAGGTCAGTAGAGCTGCAACTAATTATTATTTTCTGTCTCTATTTGACTTTTTTGATTTATTATCAAATCAATTGCTCAATTAGCCAATACAATTTCAAAAAAGTGTGGAACAATGTCCCTTCACAATTTCCCAGGGTTCATGGTGACAACTTTTGTCTTTTCTTTGGCAAAAAGTCAAAGATATTGAATTTGCAATGATATGAAAACAAATCCTCACCTTTTGAGAACCTGGAATCAGTGAATGTTTGGCATTTTTGATTGATGAATGACTTTAAGAATGGTGAAAAAAACTTTTTTAAATGTTGATATATTAATCACTTAATTGAATTATTGTTTCAAGTTAGTTTGTGAATGGTTGAAAATTGCTTAGAATAAGGTATGTATACGTTTTTTCACAGGAAAAGAAGAATAACAATAATAATTGTGATTTGATCCATTGTTAATTAAACACAGAATCCCCTCCATCCTTCTACAAACTCTCTTCTTTCAGACTCGGTCTGGACCACCGGTGCAGTCTGTTGTAATAAAATAATGAGAGGACTAAATTCTCATTTATGGTCATCATGCAAACGCACAACAAATGCAAAACACTAAACAGATCTCATTGAGGGGATTGGTGGAAGAGAGAAAAGATGTTGGTTAAGGGGGGGTTTCAAAAGGACAGGGGGCTGGGGCACTTCCATTAATCCACTCACATGCTGCTGAGCAGCAGGGCGCAGCAGAGGTGGTCAGGACTTCACTGGGCATTGTGGCCTCTCACGAGGCAGCACTGCCACACAGGGGGAAAATCAGGGACAGATTTGAAAAAAACGCAGCGCGAGAAAAATGCGGTGGATCAGCAAACAGGTAGGGAGACGGAAGGGGAAGGGGGAGGGGCAGATAAGAGATGTTTGACATGTTTTGCGATAGGACAGACAAGAGCGATGTAGATAGTCTGAGTCAGACAGGGACTGATGAAGCTGAAGTGACATTTTGCCTGATTCCAAAGATGCTTGTTTGTGTCCTTATCTTTGATGGTGTGTGTTTGCGTGTGTGTATGTGTTTGCGCAATACTCCATTATGTGTGTGTGTGTGGGTGGCTTTATGGTATTTTGAACTGTAAATCTTTTGTATGCACAGGTAACTGGAACAATTTGCTACATAGACAGTTTACTCTGTGTGCATGCATGCATGTGCGTGTGTGTGTGTGTGTGTGTGGAGTAGAGTTTATGAAATCTCAGTCTTTAGAGTTGTCTGTGTCTTTCCTTTCATTTTGTTGAGAGGGTGATCTGTCTGTCCATCAGTCTCTCCGAGCTTGTCAGAGCTCCTGTGTTTCTCTGGACTTCATGTGTGTTGACAGCGCTAGGCCAAATAGGCCAAATAGGTCAAATAGTTACGACTGAATAGTTGTTACTCGGGCTTAAAATGCCTCTGGGTCTCGTGAGCCAATCACCAGTGTGTCAATATGTGTTGTAAAGAAAAAAAACACATACAAATTAGCATGAAGGTGTAAAAACATGTTTTTATTAAAGAGTTTCTGGTTCATTTGATATAATCCTGCTGTTGGTTATAAAACAGAGGGGGGTTCGGAGGGCCGAGGGGTTGAGTCTTTCTCCGTTGTAATGGGGAGCAGGCCTGTTCTCTACTGAGCTTTACTCTTTGATGTGAAGGAATGAGGCCAGCCCATTGCTTTATGTAGCCACACCAGAGGATTTAGTGGCTTTACTCCTGTAGGCTTTACTACTGACTTAATGCTGCAACGTCCTCGTGCCATCACAGTGTTATGGGACAGGGATAATGAGGTGTGCATCTGAAGCACATACTCAGTGGGCTTTGTGTTTAAATGTTAGTGTTAAACCATGCTGAGATAATATAACACACTAACCATTTATGTACGTATTCATGCAATTCTGATGATCCGATGAAGTAAGTGTTAGCACTGTTTCTTTGTTTTTCTTGTGGCGCTGAACTGTTACAAAATAGGAAAAATGCTCAAATCTGTGGGTGTACTTTTATTCATTATTATTTATTAATTAATTATTTATTTCGTTATTTGTAAGGGACGAGTATTGATAAGTATAAGTAGGCTGGCAAAATGCAATATTTGCTGTGAAAATCCTGTAAAACAATCCAAGTGAATATTTACCTGAGGTACAAGTTGTAATTCAATTGCAATTATATTAAAAGTCAATTCTGTCATTTTTGAATTATAGGTTATTGTTTAGTATTTATCCTTACGTTTAAAGAGTTGTTTAGGAGTGTTGTCAGTTTGGGAGTAACAGCCGTTTTCAACCCTTGTGTTTATATTTGGATTACTTACTTATTTACTTACTATAAATCTTGTAAATACTGTTTCCACCAAAGTGTAGTCAAAAAGGAATCACAAACAGTATCAACTAATAATTGGATCAATGTGCAAAATGAATAATGGAATAAGAATTGATCACATCCTGTTACTGTCCTTCCCTAAAACAGGTACAGACCCACCTCGAGAATCCTACAGACTACCACATCCGTCAGTCTCGGCGGCAACAGGTGAAAGAATACCTGTCCACCACCTTTGCCACCAAACAGGTACCTTTCTGGATGCCTTTACTCGGTGCTCTGTATCTGTTTACGCCTGCTTGTCTCTCATTAGAGTCACTCTATTTAAATAGCCCGTCTCTGTGTTTTTGTCTGGTTTGTCCAACAATCCACACAGTACTGCAGTACATTTATCTAAGCCAGTACTCGGTCATTAACACCATCATCACTCTCTCTCTCGCTCTCTCTCTCTCTCTGTAGACGGTCCATGCAGTAGCAGGGCTGGTGCCGCCCTCTCCTCCCGCAAACATGGGACCTACAGGGGGTTCAGCGTCTGCCCCCCCACCCCTTCGCTCCCCACACATGCGCACCGAGCAGCTCATGTCTGGAAACAGTGCCCCCAACAGCCCCATGGCCATGCTCAACATCAGCTCCAGCCACGAGACAGAGGTAGACGCCCGCAGGCGTGGGCAGACAGTGGCATACACATTAATTCTTGGTCATATTATAAAGTAGTTTATAAGAACCAGATTGAACAAATATGACTTAAATACACTCCTATATACAATTATGAAGATTTAATATAGCCCCCAAAGTGACATTATCTCCACATTTTATGGACGCATCATAATGATTTAATAGGCCTTTGGTAGGGTGGAGCAACATTTAGGAATGCATCGGTGTTAATGTGTCGTGCGCACAGTTGGTGTGTGGATGAATGTGTTGGTTAACTGGCAATAACTGAAACTGGCTATCATTGGAATTTAAATGCTCCATTATGGCCTTGCAACAGTAATTACAGCTTAACAAGTGACAGGGGAACAGCAGAATCTAAGGCCCTTTGACCCCGTCAGACTTTGACCCATTCTCTTCTTTTAGTCCCTGAGAGAAAACAGTCTTACTAGTTGGCCTCCGTGTCATGATAGTTATCTTTAAAGTCTTCTCTTGAGTGAGACATGCATCTGGAGGCCTTCACACCAGCAGGTTTCAGGGGCTTCGATAAACACTCGAGGAGTGACCGTCTTCTTTGTATGGTATTTGCGTGGAAATGCACATTAGTTGCAGTTTTTGTCTTAAAATGATCCATGATAGGTCTTTAAGCTTGTCGTAATCATACAAGTGACACCCCAGGGTTTTTCTTCCAGATGGATGAGGTCATTGATGACATCATCAGCATGCAGTCCAACTACGACGATATTCAGGCATACATTGACCCTGTCCAGATGCCAAACACAGTAAGTAGAACCAACCCACCAACAAAGTGTGATTTCAGGACTCCTTTGTTTTTGTCGTCTTCTAAACATCGAATGTACTTTGGACTCCTTTTTCAGTTGCATATTTTAGATTATCACCAAACATTTCCTACATTTTTCTGGAAGGTTGAAGGTTTTTTTTTTTTTTTTGGAGGGGGGTGGGGGATCCATATTTGAATGGAAGTTCTAACAATACAGGATGTGATATCATGCACAGATTGTAAAACCATTTGAGACATATTTGTGAATTTGGGCTATATAAAGAAAATTGGCACAACTTGACATGGATACTTTTTGGCATATTATCTTTTCAATGCAATTTTATTAAAAGAAATACAAGTAAAATCTTTATAAAATTGTTTTCCAATAGCAAGAGATGATTTTAGTGTACAGTAAAATTCTACTTTTTGAGTGATATCTTGATTGGAGTCATTTACCTTATTTCAGATCATAATTGAATCATTGCAAAGGGTTAACTGTAATAAACTCACAATATATGGATGCACCTTGAATGCATCACCTAGATTTTTATAATGTTGTACAGTATTCACAGAATATGTAGTCCTCTGAAACCCTCGTCTACTTGAGGTTATATTTTGGGCCCAGTCTGCCCTAATTTAGTCTTTGGGTTGGACAGTTCAAGTCATCAATACTCAGACTTTGGCTTTTCAGTAGTTTCTGTAATCACTGTTTCCGATTCTGTTCAGTCTTATACTGTCTCCCCTTTCATTTATTGTTAATATTCTTAGTTTGTGTTGCTGTTATCGGGGATGGTGTTGTTGCTGTTGCTGTTTTTATTCCTGATAAAACGCAACGAGCGTTACAAATGTTTTATGTTGCAAGACAGCCATTGAAATATAGCTTTAAACCGGCTTTCTTTGTTGTCAGTGTCCTCCTGCTTATCTCCATATGTTCTAATACACCCATATACTCAAACTCACATACACACATGAAAACGTGTATAATTGACTTAAGCACTAAACATTCCATCCTTAATCCATGATGGAAGTAATTAAAAACTGTAGGGAAGACATGTCAGACGAGGACTGTACAGTGCTCTGTCTAAGGGAACAAACTCAGAAAATTAACAATTAAACTGCCAGCAGTTAGAGTTCAACTTGTTTACAAGATGTTCGGAGGAAGATAGGGAGGTGGAGAAGTAGAGGGGGAGGAAAAGAAGGGAGGAGGGAAAGGGGGATGTGGGCAATTTGTGCAAGGGGAAAACAGGCTGAAAGTCCAGTTAGGGGAAAGTTCACTCTTGTTTGGAGGGGAGCGGAGGTAGAAGAAAGACAGGATTGGTGTTGCCGAGGTCAGTCTCCCAGGACAGGGGTGGCAGTGCCAGAGACAGCTGTGTGTGCGCGCTGGTGCCTGAGAGAGAAGAAGAAACATCACTGGCCTAGTGAGGGAAGGAGCAGAGGATGAAGGAGATGAATAAGAAATATGCCATTGTGGAAGTTTTTGAAGGAGAACAGATTCAGCTGGTAAGACACTGAAGCGCTGTTGTTTGTCAGACTGTTTAGAATGACTTCGGAAACTGTTGCCGTTTAGCTTTCATTCTGAGTGAACCACAGGATGCAGTGACAGCTCTAACTCCCAGCATCGGGTCGCTGATTATGAAATGAGCCACAGCAGGGGTGGCGGGATGGGGGAGGTTTTAGTTTTTTTTTTTGTGTCTGTGCATGTGATGGATGGTTCTGTAAGACTCAAAACCAGAATTATTGCATATTTGAGTTGATATTGGGCGTCACGTCAGGGTTCACCATGCAACTAGAGTATACATATTAGCCGTTTCAACTAGTGCAGGCTCAGCTCATTGTGTGTGGTCGTCTATCTGACTTACTGCTTCACAGCTGTGTGTGTGTGTGAGAGAGAAGGAAACCCAAAAAGCCTCCTGTAGCTTTATCTGATAATATGTTCTCTGTGATGGCTTTAATCAATGTGACTGTGTCTGCATGCGTTTATTTGTGTGTCTGCGTACTTGTAACATTACACTGATTGATTAGATTAAGCAAATGATCAACCCTAAAAAGTGTGTGTGTGTGTGTGTGTGTGTGTGTGTGTGTGTGTGTGTGTGTGTGTGTGTGTGTGTGTGTGTGTGTGTGTGTGTGTGTGTGTGGCACCATAAAGCAACTAAAGAGAGAAACTCAAAGCGCAGATCAATATGTTAATAGTGCTGCATCAGAACATACTACAAATGATGTGTACAGTGTTTTGTGTTAACATACACTGGAACCAAAACTCTGAACCTTATTCCCAATTGACAGACCAGTGAGCAAAAAATTACCTACTAATCCTGATGGGGATTAAAGCAGCAAACTCCATGGAATTCTTGGAATCTCAAAGTTAAGTAAAAGCTGGGAATGCCACTGAATACCAGGCACAAGTGAACAGTTCGAATCTTAAGTGTGTATGGATGGTTACTCTGAGCCATACCGTGTCCCAGTCAAACTTGCTTGTTCAATTGAGTGGGATCTTGTTGGGAGTGTTGCATTTTGAGAGTTAGTCTGCCTGGCCTGGACATGGGAGGTCAGTGCAGAAGTAAATAGGAGGCTGGGAATAAAAGTTTATTTGTAACAGTTTTTTTCTATTGTCAGCGGAAAACATGAAGTAACCATAATAGGGTGAGGCATTATGATCAGATTTTATTTGGGTTTTGTCACTTATAATGTAGCACAGTTTTGTTTTTAAAACTAACATTTCAAAGCAGTTAGTATGTCAGGTTTTCCCAGCTGTTGTATTTATTTCAATGTCACAGTCTCGGTAGAAACAGTTTCATAATGAACCGGACATATTGAACTGTTCAACGGTTGGGTTCTGCGGCCCGTCTTGAAACAGGGAACCCAAGCTTATTTACCGTACCATTTTGTGTGACTTTCTTGCTGTGTCAGCACAATTTATATCTATACAAGCAATATGTTTATTGTTAAATTGTTTACTAAAGTACAACATTGTTTACAAGTGCACAAAGTACTTCATAGGTCCAGCCTCTTAATTTTGCTGTCAAAGTGCAGCAGATTAATGCATATTACTTTAAAATGTGCAAAATGTTTCGCATTCCCTCGGTCGGGGTCTGAGGCCCACCCATCACAGTCTACAACATCCTGTAGGAAACACTGATGAAGATCAACAAAACACTTTAAGATGTGATTTTCCATACAGTTGGTAAGAGTATAAACCACAACAATATAATTTCTTCCTCACTAGTGAAGATTATACTTCATCTCCGCACTCTTTTGTGAGATTTCTAACAAAGCGTATCATTTGAAGTGAACCTGAGGAGGTGTGTGTGTATTTATGCGTGTAAATGTGTTTGATCTCACATTTCACAGTAGCCAACAGATAAGGTATCTTTTCCTTCAGGTTCTTTATCTTTCAGGCCTCATTAGCAGCGTTACATTTTCCCTCTCTTCAGGGCGTACGATGCAATTTGTAACGAGGCATCAAAAGTCCATTGCACTCAAACTATACAATACAATTAAAAGGAAATCACGTCTCTTTAGGAGTCCATACAAAACTTAATCACAGCTTTTATACAACGTCTAAAGTGCAAGAGTTGGGACCCCACTCCACAAGTGTGAGTTCAGGAGCTGGAGAAGGCAGAGGAGAGAATCAAGCCATAAAGAGAGGGAGATAAGGCAGAAAGGATGATAGTCAATCATTGCTGTGTGTTTGGCAGGCTTCTCTGAGGTGTGATATTATTGCATTATCTTCTGCTATCTGTGCTTTACAGCACACTAAACACGAACACTGCCTTTTATAAAGATACTTACCAAGGTGTATGGAGCTGTAAATGTGTAGTCTAGGAAACAGATGAATAATCCAGATTTAACACCAGTGTGACCTGAGTTTGATTCAGCATTACTTTCTGTTTTAATTCCTTTTTTATCATTTTATTAAGTTTAACATTCAGTTCAAAATTGCGGACTTTGGTCGAGGCATTGATGCCATTGTGTTGTGTGTGTGCGCCCTGGTTTTAACTTTACTCCTTGATCAACTACTCCTTGAGTGCTTTTGAGTTGCTTCATTCACAACCAATCTGTTTATGGACAACCAAGCATTGCATCAAGGTGGACATCAATGTTTTTTCACTCTACTTGTTCCTTCATTCTGCACGTGGAAGTGATTATTTTAAAGTAAATTTCATGTGTAGATTGTCGTTTTTCTAAATGTGTATATTCGTTGTGTGTGTGTGTGTGTGTGTGTGCGTGTGCGTGTGTGTGTGTGTGTGTGTGCACCCTCCCCAGCTCCCCCTGTCTAGCAGTCACCTGGATGTGTATACAGGTCCGGGGATGAAGGGTCCAGCCATTGCTATGACCAGCAACTCCTGTCCTGCCAACCTGACCATCAAACGAGAACTGTCAGGTGCGAAAAATGAAGTTGTCCACTTTGTAAACTACTAAGATCAATAAAAGACTGTTTGTCATTGAGTGAATGAAACACATTTGCTTCCCACACAGTACCTTGTCCTGTAACACCATTGATGAACTGTTTCTGTCGAGAAATGGCAAAGTCTCAGCCATTAGTTGATCACTTTTTGTTATTGCAAAGATACAGAAGCCCGAGCACAGGCCAAGGAGAGACAGAAGAAAGACAACCACAATCTGAGTAAGTCTTTCCCTCAGCATGCTCTTTATAAGAAAAGCCCTAAACGGTCAGGATTCTAACCTTTTTATATACACAAGTTTATTTTGTTGTTATCACAGGAAAACAAAAGGCCATTTACTCTTATTACTTAAAATGTTTGGGTCAAATCACATGCTGACGGTGATGGACTTGGGGAAGTTAGCAGAAGGATACACATCCAGTTTTCAAAATATGGTGTTAACAAGGGTACATACAAAATGCATATATGGAAATAAGATTACATGGATTATTATATATTTTAGGAAGAATTATAAAACATTGATTGATTTTTACATAATTCCAGATTTAACAAAAAAAAGATATTTGACTTCAGGACATCTCTGACTATACATACTCAAATGACTATTTTACTTTTAAAATCCCTGAATTAATACGATTCTTTATTTTGTGTCTGTATGTAGTCAGATGTCTTCAACTCAAATGTATCAGCCATTGTCAGACATTTTGATTTTTCCAGCAACCAAAGATCAAAGACTAAAGACTTTTCCCTCATGATTTAATTGTATTTATTAGGGACACAGGTAAAATGCTTGTGAATATAAGCCATGTAATCTTATTTCCATATATGTATTTTGCATTCTTAACAACTTATTTTGAAAACTGGACGTAGTCACAATTGTAACAAGTCAGTTCAATCTGGGCTGTTTTAATACCGTCAGATGATTTGACCCCAAAATGTTAAGTATTAAGAGGAAATTACCTTTGTGTTCTTGAGATAACGATATTAAAGTGTTTGAATAATGTCCGTTTAGGGCTTCCGTACTTTACCCAAATTATATACCTCCTTTTCTACTTTCTCATCAGCAGTACTGCATATGCCCTTAGAAACAAACGCATGCTCACACACCCACACCCACCATAATCTGTCTCTTGCAAAAACAGTTTTTTATAGCCTTGCGCTGATTTAGCTGACATAGTGCAACTAGTGGGTGGATGGTTAACCTGGTCATTTCTGCTGTCCTGGCACTTCAGTGTAATTGCCTGTGACTGTGTGTGTGTGTGTGTGTGTGTGTGTGTGTGTGCGTGTGCGTGTGTGTGTGTGCGCCCCTCTAAACGTTTGTCCATTTTTGTCCTTCACCGTATATATCCAGTAAGTGCTTATCTGCACTTTTCTCATATGCACCACAGTGCAGCCCTGTGTCATGTTCACTGTTTGTCTGGATGCTATGCATACTTAATAATTCACCTAGGCCACAATCTTTCTTGAACAAGTTTAAATTTTTTCGCCGCCTTTCATGCCTTTGATTTCTCTGCACTATTATCCTCATCATGTGTTTTCCTCTCTCCCCTTTGTCTCTTGCCTGTTCAATAGTTGAAAGGAGGAGGAGATTCAACATCAATGATCGTATCAAAGAGTTGGGCACCATGATCCCCAAAACCAATGACCTGTGAGTTGCTTTTATAACAATGTATTTTTAGTGCAGATTTAGTGTGTTACTGCCAGTTACTTATCTGTGAAATGGCCTGTGTATACTTTACTGTGTGCATAGTGACGTGCGCTGGAACAAAGGCACTATACTGCGGGCGTCTGTAGAGTACATCAAACGCATGCAGAAGGACGCACATAGATCCAGAGAGGTGGAAAATAACTTCAAAAGGATGGAGATGGCCAACAAACAACTGATGCTACGCATCCAGGTAACACACACACACACACACACACACACACACACACACACACACACACACACACACATGCAGAGAAACACAATAACAGCAAATACATTGAGTCTGACGATGTTGCCCTCTGACTACAGGAGTTGGAGATGCAGGCTCGTATACATGGTCTGCCCAGCACCTCTCCTTCTGCCCTGAACCCGACTGACCTGATGTCTTCTTATATAAAACAAGAGACCAGCCCAGAGGAGAACCTCTCTCACCCCATGGTACAAGCCCACCACCAGCACCAGCACCTACCCCAGAACCAGGCTCATCCCCAGGCTCATCCCCAGGCCCAGCAGCACCACTTCCTCCAGCAGACCCACCTCCATCTCCAGGGCCAGGTCCAGCAACAGCCCAGGCAGCTGCAAGCGCTTCCCCAACACATGCAGCAGCCCCAGCCACCCATCCAGTTCCCAGCTGTAGGCAGCTCCCAGCCCTATGACTTTACCCAGTCGCTGGACTTGTGTGATGGGATACCCGGCTTCTCAGACGGCATGTCGGGGCTAGGCGACCTGGGTGGACTGGACGTCCAGGGAAGGAGAGGCGAGCTGGGCTTCCTGATGATGGACGAGCCCTTGTCCCCTATGGTAGGAGACCCACTGCTCTCTGCGATGTCGCCTGAAGCCTCTGTGGACTCCAGCCGCAGATCCAGCTTCAGCATAGAGGATGGAGACATACTGTAGACACGTGCATACAAACACACATTCAGTCACACAAACGCAGGCACGAGCACATGCAGAGGTTTCAGAAAGGTTTCAGTGAAAACGACATCAAAAAGTGCTGGTACGTCGGCACAACACCATTTGCAGCACATACAACAGAAATGAAACAGCAACCAGACGTGACATCATTCCCCCAGAACACACCAATACTATACACATCATACTATTTGAACACACACCAATGATACTCATTGGTGGTGCAATTACCCCCCTTGCCCTTAACGGCACAAGCAAAAGAAGGCACAAAAATATTTTGTATAGTGCAAACGTTTGCACACACACATAAGAGATAAACTGAGCAGCTTGAAACTTTGCCCAACAGATCATTTACAAGGGGTGAAACAACACTGCCAGCTCAGGAGTTATATTGCACACTTGGCCTTGTTTCCATAAAGGTTGCTCTGAATCATAATTGAACAAGGGACAAAACCAGCAGTTAATTAGATTGAAGTTATCAGATACAAGGACAACCAAGTGCATTGTCTCTTACATCAACCTCTTTTAGTAACCATAAATGATTGAATGAACGATAGTGCATAAAATGGAAACAGCTTCATGGTCCTGCATGCATAATTTATCTTAAGGGGATACAGTCCGATCACATTGTTCCCTCAATCTGATATTCTAGTGTTGGCTTTTGCCTCTAGCACCAGCTGTTTGGTGTTCGAAACAGATCTATGTTAGCCTGCTAAGCCAAAGTATATTCTTCAAGTGCCCACATTTTAGGAAACATTTTAAAACACACTGGAGGAGGCAGATAATCCAGCTTTCTGCAAAGCCCATTTAATTTATTGCATCTACTCCAATTCTGGCTGTAATTGTTGTCTTCTCACAAACACACACTGCTGTCCCCCCAGTTTCTACACCTTTAACACTTGACACAGTCATGACCTTTACTGTGGAGAGAATAGAGAAAACATTTGGATGGTCTTCAGAATACAGCGTGTCGTCCTCAACTGTGAGGTGTCAAAATACTCAGGTACTGTAACAGAATACACAAGTCGGATCATTTTTAAGCAGTAGCAGATGTTAACCTTTACCGTGTCCGGCTCATAACCCCTATCAGTGTGCCTTTTCATTTTTGCAGCTTCTGCTCCTCAAAGGCATGTTTTTATAGGTTGGGAGATCACCACCAGTATTTTAGATTTAATATCAACTTCAATTATGCCTGTTGATGCTTTAGGGTTCGCTTCTGTACCATCTATACCAGTGTTGTTGCAGGAGATAAACGTTGCATTTTTCTCTCACTAATTGTCTTTGTAGGAACCAGCTTGCTTGCGAGGCCCGGGTGAATGGAATTAAAGTGACAGGGTTTAATCCTGGAGAGAGAAAGAGAGATAGTTTGTCTCAGCTGACAGCAGAAGTTGCGTAATCTCCTCTGTTAAAGCACAACATCAGCACACACTTGCATGCATTCACAGTCTCACTCGATTCACAAGCAGGCATGCATTAAACGTGCAGATGCTTATCCGGTAGTCCGTAAACATGCATTATAGTGTTCACATACATACAATACATACAGTGCAGCCTTGAGGCCGTTTTCAAATCAGCATGTTAACAAGTCTCCTGTGCTTCAGTCTCTCCCCTGACGAGTCGATTGAAGCTGCCGGCTGCAGAAGTAGAACTCTGGTCCGCTTTTCAAACTGCCACCGAAAGGGAATCTGTTATCCCACTGGCTGCAGTTGTCACGGTGATGGTTAGGGAGGGCAGAGGTGGACCTGAGTTGTATCTCTGCTGTGGTAGACCTGGGGCTAGGCTTTGATTTGATGTAGCTTATGATCAGTACTGATTAAAGGTAGAAAAAAACTTTGATGATTTTTTTTTTTTTGATTAAAAGAAGTGTTTGTTTTCTTTATTATAGTTTGTTGTTTATTTTATCTCTCAAAGCACTGGAAACTATATTATTATTTTGACTTTGTACATGGAATAATTATGGAATAGAATTTATTTCAGATGTTATATGCCACTAAGCCACTTAAATGTATTTTATTTTTATTTGTTGTTTTAGTTCTTTTACAATTTTATTCCAAAACTGCCCTTTCTTCTCAGAGTCATTTTCAGTAAGCACACTGTAAAGGCACACAAGCCACCAATGTTTTATTGAGGAAGGATTGGGGAGCCGTTTATAAACTTCCAGAACTGACTTTAAAGAGATGAAGAGATTATGTACATTTACGATGCCATTTTTATATGATTGGGTTTTTATTTCTCTCTCTATTTTAACTTTGAATTTTGGAGCCAGACAGAAACTGGATTATTTGATTTGATTAAATTCAAATTGCTCATTTTATGAATGTAAGCTTTACCAGTGGTTCTGGTCAGACTGAAGCAGGTTGCCATGCTCCCGTCCTTCCTGACTTTGGTTTCCGTGGAAACTAGAAGATGACTGACTTCAAAAAAAAAACTCTGAGCCGAGGAGTTATGGTTGCCATGCCGTGGTATCACTGACTCTGCATCGGTCACTTTCTTTCTGCCAGAGTTGTGCCTTTTCCCTATCAGCCACAGTTTGACTTTTGTTGTACTTTCACCCAGCCAACACTCCAAAGAGCTGCTCAGGCCTCCTCTACTCTTCCACTAGAGGGCGCTCTGCAGAGCAAACTACACAGGGAAAAGTGGTTCTGATTTTACTGAGAATATAAAATGTTTTACCAGAATCCATTCACTGACTTTTAGTGTTTCTTATTGATGCGACTTAAGGTGTGTGTGTGTGTGTGTGTGTGTGTGTGTGTGTGTGTGTGT
Source organism: Ophiodon elongatus (assembly GCA_016806645.1). Classification (NCBI taxonomy): domain Eukaryota; kingdom Metazoa; phylum Chordata; class Actinopteri; order Perciformes; family Hexagrammidae; genus Ophiodon; species Ophiodon elongatus. Next base: position 224,773 of record JACSYO010000471.1, read on the forward strand.
GTGTGTGTGTGTGTGTGTGTGTGTGTGTGTGTGTGTGTGTGTGTGTGTGAGATATTGATTGGATGGGGACAAAATATTGTCACATTGAAGGGGTTCAACTTCCTTTGAGGACAAATGTCTGTTCTCCACAAGGTTAAAGTCTCCCTCCACTAAAAAATGAGATTCACTTGTTGTCTGAGCTTCACTCTGCAGAATGATGTGTGTGCATAGTTTGACACTAGAAGGCCGTTTTCACATTCATCTCATGTGTAAGTTCAAGCATGATTTTGTGATATCAGAAATAGTTTGGATGCCAAAAAGCCCGAGACATATCTGTCTCATGTTTAACCATTTGATTTTAGGTTTACAACTTATTGAGGTTGGTGTAAGTAATTGCAATGTACTCCTAAAGTTAAGGAAGAAAGGTTTGGTCCAGAAATACACATGCATCTAAATAAATTGGCCCTTCAGCATTTAGAAATAAAAACCAAATATAAATTAAATTAAATAATATATATCATTGGGAAACGTGGCTATTCTGAGAGGTTTAATAACAACACAGTTAAAATGTTGGCAGTGTAATTGAAGATTAGATATTGTCAAATGTCCATGTCCTGTCCATGAGTCAAATGTAATATAGTAAAATTAAGTGAATAGTTTCTTTGCATATATTGTTAGTGTCTCACTGTTTTTGTAGTTTTTGGCATATATAGGCAGACAACAGATTAATTCATGTTGTTACATGATATGTCCACCAGAGAGCACCAGAGATCCATAATGTAGAGGACACTCCCTGTCTCATTAAACTGTTTGATGCCCAGCAGTCAGAAAAGACTGAGCTGCTGTGCTTTTAACCTCTTTTAAATACTTCTTAAAAATCCAATCTTAATTGAGCTTCTTCAGAAATGGTGAGCAACGTTGAGTAATGCATGGTGTGTTTTTTGGTTCCAGAAAACAGCAAAGCATTTTGATTGCTTTTTAAAAAGAAATTAGGTGGTGCCCTGCCATTTCATAAAATACCAGCATAGCAGGATAGCATTCCCAGTATGCACCTTTAACAAAGAGAAATATAAAGGGTTTGAGAAATTACATTTATTGGTACCAATTTGGTAAAATTAGCCTATTTTCTTGGCGGTGGTGCCCTTAACATTTCACCTGCCTTCTTTTTTTGGCATATTTTCTCCTCTTTTGCAGCTCTTTCATACATCTCCTGATGTATTAATCCAGGGCTGCTTCAGGATGATCCATAAAACCATTTAACAGCCTTTCTTAAGTTAAATCGGGGTAATCTTATTCCCCACACACACACATACACTGACTGATGCTGCAGAGCATGTTTAAGTGTAGTGGTGGTGTCTGCAGCCCATCCACAGGCCCATTCTCCCGGGTCTTTATGATGCTAATGTACTCCCCAGTCTAATAAATCCCTGTAGAGCTGCAAAGAGTAGATCTTATGGCTCACTCCGATCGCCACCTTTTCGCCCATCTCCCCCCCCCAACACACATACACGCACTGCTATTAACGCAGCAGAAGTGCCTGCCTTGCACTTCCACAGATACTTGGGTGGCTGTTTAGTGAGAGGGAGAGAGGGGAAGGGTTGAGACAAATCAAACATGAAGGTGCAATTTGAAAAATGTTGGCACGGGAACGCAGAGTTCGGCCCTGGCGTAGTGTGCTGGTTGTGGAGTGAGGGGACACACACTGAGAAACACTCATCACCTCTTTTTCTGAAGTTTGGGCCTCTTGAAGGAGGTTTGGCACAGGACCTTGAGCTCCACCGTGCCCTACAGAGGGGTGAGGAAGAGGGAGAAGTAAAATAATCACGGAGGTTTCTCTCTTCTGTGTTCAACAAGGAGCTCCATTCAGAGCTGAGGATGGATCCTCGGCAGAGCGAGGAGAAATTACGCTTCATTCTCTCCTCCAACCAATCCTCCTTTTCTTCCTTCGTGCTCCTCACCGCAACGTCTCCCTCTACCTGCCCCCACAACACTCTTCCCGCCATAGTCTTCTTCTGGCCGCTGGGCTCGGTGTGTGTGTGTGTGTGTGTGTGTGTGTGTGAGAGAGTGAGAGTGTGTGTGAGAGAGAGAGAGCGTGAGAGAGAGAGAGAGAGAGAGAGAGACCTCCCTCCCTCCTTCCCAGGGGAACAGTGTGTCACTCAGCTTGAAGCCCACGGAAGAGAGGTGAAAGGGGGCTGATTGAGCTAATTTAGCCCCTGGATGTGAGAGCAGGAAAGGCCTCACCCTCTGCTAATAGACAGACATCAAAATGGAGATGAGGGGGGGATGTAAGGAGGGAAAGAAGAGAGGAGGGAGGGATGACTATAAAACTGAGACGACTTTTTGATGGATTTATCTCTTTTTGTCCGAAGGGATGTGGAGAAAACTTTTATGAACACTGAGTGACATTGTGAAGTTGGTAAAGGTTTATGTGTGTTGCCTTGAATTAAAACCTGCTGATATTACTTATTGATCCGTCCTCCTCCATTAAGATACCGTCAATCACAGTCTGCTTTATGATCTCTTCTGCTCAGGCCACAGGCCGTACATTCTCCCTGACAGGCAGACTGGAAGTCACACCAAAAATACTGGCTTTTACCACACGGATGGAGATTGGAGACACTTTTTATAGCTTTTGCAGGCATACATACTCCTGTAGGACCTGATGGCCCACTATCAAAAAGGCTCTAATGAAGATGGCACCATGACACAACATTGATTTTAGCTCCATAATTCATCAGCACTGCAGATTGAAGCTTTTTTTTTAAAGTTTTGGGGGCACCTCTGAAACTCTTAATTCCTCCAATCTGTTTCCAAAGTTATTTAGTTGTTTCTGTTGTTGTACACAGTCTGTGTTGATGGCCTTCCACTTCAGAAGTATTCTGATTTATTTTTATCTATATTGGATTTTAGTTGAGTGTTAAAAAGGGTTGAATAAAGGCAGTAAGCCATGGTAGAAGTGACTTTGTCTCTTTGAAAGGTCGAAACACAAATATCCCTTCACACTGTCAAGGCGACAACTCCTTCCTTTCTCTTTCCCTCACAGTCCCTCACTAACTAACTCGGTCCTAACTCTGTGTCCACGCAGCCCGTGTCCTTCTTCATTCCCACCTCTCCTGCCCCTCTTTATTCTGCCGCACCTTTGTCCATCTTCCTCTACATATTTAATACTCCTCACTGACTCCCTTCAACCCCTCGTGCCTCTATTCCTCAAAGAAAAGTATCTCAAATTGGCTGGAGAGATGAATAATGTCCCCGCCATTAGCTGTCGCGTGGAAGGATCAGTCTTTTCATGTGTGGGGAGGTAAAGAGATGAGTTGCAGGAAAGGTGAGAACTGGGTGATGGTGGTGGCGGGCTCTGGTATGAGTCTTTATCGTTCATTCTAACTTTTATCTTTTAACTTTCCTCTGCAGCAGATGAAGAAGCAGAAGAGAGATGAGGAGTGACTTGTATGGAGATTTACTAGATGTAGCCTGCACAGAGTAAGATAGTTGCTGATAGAAGTGTGTGGTGGTGAGCTGAGTCACTGATCGCACATGCACATACTGCAGCAAGTTCACTTTAAAATCTAAAATGAGTCTTTGACTTTTTGTTTTTTTGAAACAAGTGTAAAAAAAGTTCTTTTTGCAAAAGCTATAATTTTGATTTTCCCTCCACATCATGAAAAATAAATTGAAGTAATTTCATCGTCGCTTCTTTATTGATGAAATAAAATTTCGTACCAAAATTAAGTCCATGTATCCTGGATTCTTACAGTAATTTGTCCTTGGATGCTGTAAAAGAGTGTCTTTCCTCCTAGATGGCCAGTAGGGGGAGTTAGTGGTCCACAACACAGTTGTACAGAAAACCAACAAGGCCTGACTGACGTTTCTTAACACTGAAAATGAATATGTTGTTTGGAATTGCAGTGAATGTCATCCACTGACAGAAAGAGCATCTGGTGCAACCTCTGTAAAATTAAGACATGGTGTCTTCTCTAAATTCCACCGGCAGGCTGCCCGGGAACATAATGGGCAAACTGTTGTTCGACTGTTTGAATGATCAAAGATGGAACACAAATACCTTAACATCTCTCAGTTTTGTGAGTTGGTAGGCGGGGTGTTAAATTAAGCTTATCAGTATTAAGATAAATAATGTGTCTGACATGGAATTTGTCACATTTTGAAGGTTAACTACTCCATCCTTTCCTCTGGCAGCTGATGGAGTGGCTATGAGAGTGATGAATCCCGCATCATGTCTTCATTGCAGGTTTTTTTTCAGATTGCGAATTTATCTTGAGCGGGACCTCAAATGATGGACAATATCATCGTCCTTGACAACCAAAAAACCATGAAGATTACTGACTAACTAATGGTCTGGCGCACAGGATTCATTCAAACCTAAGCTCCTGACATCTATTTGTTCTTTTGCTGTGTTTGTTTCTCTATCAGCCAATCCATCCACCCAGCCATCCACTCATCCATTCATCCATCCATCTTGCAAATCCTCTTCCATTTCGTTTGGTGTTGTTGTGAGTGAGAAGCTGTTTCACTGAACTTAAAATCTGAAGGTCGCAAAGATTTGACGTTTCTTTTTTCTTTTTTTTCATACCTCCCTGAAAAGCAGCATAGATTATACAGCCCACAGCTGTTATCACATTTATGCCCTTCTTCAAGCTTCTTTTTATTCTCATCCTCTCTTCTCCTGCCTTTCAGAGACCTGAAGATAACGGCACGCCACATGACGCCATTGTCCTCCCTCTCTCTATCGCTCTCTCTCTCTCTCTCGTAGGTGGAGATTTAAAGTTCTGTTTTAAAACTGCCACCGTTACAATCCTGCTTAACCCCCCTCCCCTACCCTCCCCCTCTTGTCTCCCCTCTTCCTCCTGAGTATACTACCTAACCCCTCTGAACTTCAGTCAGAGTTACTGAAGACCCTGAGTACACTGGGGAGTCAGCTACACCGCTGAGAAAGAGACAGAGATAGACAGAGACTTAGCTGCCTGCTATTCTACCACTCTCTTCGGTAATAAGAAAACTTTCTGTTCTTTTCTGTGTTACAGCAGGGAGATAAAACTAGGGATCACTCACACGCACTTTTGTGCACACACACCTACATATGCTTAGAGACACACTCGCATGCATGATCTTGGAAAGACACACAGCAAAGCATGAATCACAAGACACAAAATGGAGGAACAGTATAGAGACAAGCTTGCACCCTCATACACAAGCTTCACCCTCGCATGTGAAGCTTTCTGACTCCTTTGCACAAACTCGTACGGACAAAGAGAACCAAAAGATGGGAGAAGAGAAAAAGAAACAAGTTTAGTCTGTAAGCGGCTCGAAAACCTGATTCGAATTAGAGGGCGATTTCCACAAAGGTCAATGTATTCAGCTGATATCCTAAGAGGGAGGAAATTTAATACCCCTCTTTGGTTGAATTAATTAATTATAATATTAGGCTAGCTCTAGGGGCCCTTTTCTTCAGTGATTAAGTGAGCACATATCTTTAAAAGACTGTGTTGGTCTCTGGGGCCCTGGGCTTCTGAACCTTGGGGTGAAACAGAGAAAGATGTATTATACATGAGAGGACGGAGAAACACAGACCAGCCTGCTCACCTTTATGGCAAGACACACCATGTTCCTTATTTAGACCTTCAATGGCACTTGTCTTTCTTTGCAGAGGCGCTTCTCTGTCACCCCTCTGCCCTCCTCTGGTCCCTTCAGTGTTCAGCTCAGCGGTGCTCAAGTTTCAAAGTTTTCAAAAACAGGTTAGTACTCCCCCGTACCTGGTCTGCATCTTTGCATCTGTGTTTACAAATGGAAAAGAGGAACATTACAATTCAAAAAGACTGCATTTAAAGAAAACTTCTTGAAAACAAGGACAAATTTGCATTAAAATATCCTGTAAGTATGAGAAGTAAAAGTACTCGTTATGCAGAAAGGTCCCTTTCAGAGTATTAAATTATTGATGCAATAATGTAGAAGCAGCATTTTAATGTTGCAGGCCATCCAGGTGATGCTTTGATTAAATACATATTGGATATTATTTCTGTTTTTAGTGTGCATTAATAGCCCATATTTAATGTTCCCTATTCCTTTTTGCTCAATTTACTCAAGTATCGTACTTGAGAAATAATTTTCACAAACTTGGACTTTACTTAACTTCCACCACTCCACAACCTAAAGGGAAATATTACTCCACTATATTTATTTCACAGCTATAGTTACTTTGCAGATCAATATTTTATACATAAAACACATGGTATATAAATATGCATTACCCAACAATATAGAAAATTGTAAACATTAGCTCCACTAAAATACTGTTTATATGTTGTTAAATTAATATTGTTATATTCCAGTGATATTAATTTATAATTTAAAAAAACACTCTTAAAGGGGCCATTTTGCATTATAAGTAATTTTACTTCTGTACTTTTATTTAAGATTTTGAATGCAGAACTTTTACATTTAAAAGAGTAATTTAAAATGTTTGCATTAATCATTTTACTTAAGTAAAACCTCTTAATATGTATCTCTCTGAACTTTACAGGGGATTTTTGTAAAGCACTTTGAACATATTTGAGCTGTATGCAAAGTGCTGTACAAATTAAGTGACTGATATTTTTTACACTGATCATATTCTGGAATAAAAAAACATTATGCAACTGCAGCCTTAACATAAATATAATTGGTATTATTTGCCTCTGAAATGTAGTGCTGTACAAGCTCAAAATTGCACAAAATTTCAGTACAGAAATATAGAATCAGTATTTCAACATTTTACATAAGAGTAGAGTAAATCGACTTAGTTACTATCCACCTCGATGTACATGTATGCATGTATGGTATGTGTCTCCATGTGCTAACCCCTATGCTGACCCAGCGAGGAGCCTCTAAGCTGTCGATCATGCACCACATGTGCGTGTGTAAGTGACAGATCTTTGACATCACGTCTCAATCATGGTTACTTAATGGCTGTTCCCCTTTCGAACAGAGGTTGATGATGGAGACAAAGAGGAAGGGCAGAGACGACAAGAAGGTGATGACAGGGTGGCGGAGAAAATGATGGGATGCTACCAGAGGTGTGTGTTTGTGGTATAAATATAAATACACGTGGAACAGAATGTGTCTAGCTGTCTGCATACTGGATCTGACTCCACACAAAGGTGTTGTGGTGCCAACGAGTGCTTGTAACTAACACCCTCCCTCCTCAAAAACACACACACACACACACACACACACACACACACACACACACACACACACACGCAGGGCTGTAGGCATCCTGCCCCCACTGCCTGACCCTACTAAACATTCAGGTACAATTAATTATTCCTTCCTGATCTAACGAACGCAATGCACTGATTGGACACCCTAAGGGTACAGGGGCACTATTTTAAAAACACTTTCTGGTCATGAATTTTAATCACTTCAAATGTATTGATACATTATTAATTAAGTGACTTTAAGTGATGCCAGGTGGGCATAATTTCAGGAGTAGTAAAATGCTTTTGGGGGTGAAGTGCTGTGATGTGAAAGCAGAGCGAAGGTGCTTGTTATTCTTCTCTTAAAGCAGCTGTTTTATTTAAAAGGGATTTTTCACAAAGTGTTCAACAGTCTACAGGGCTTATTTGGTCAGGCAGAGAAGATCCGCCATTTTGCAAAAATTAAGGCCATTTTTCATTCTTTGTTTTATTCCAGGGCTCCAGTGGTAGTATTAGTAGTCCTCACTAAATCACATTTTTTGCAGGATTGAATTTCTTCTACTTGGTTAGTGTGGCCTCGATCCTTAAGGGTCACGCGGTAAATCTTTTTTAGAAATAAAAATACAACACATCAGCTTTTTCAGCACGTGTCTGAAGTTTTGGAAGAACAAATACATCTATTGTTTAAAGCCACAAGAGGCACACATCGGCACACTCTTTTGAGGTGACATTCAGCATAAATTCCTCATAATATTGCCATAATATTCGGTTAATACTGAAAAAGTGAGACTGAATATGTACATGACTCCTGCTGGCACCCGGCAGGTTCGAAGTAAAAATACAGTATGTTTAAGTGTGGGTTGCAGAGTGTCTGTGCCGGTGTCTGTTCCGCATGTGCCTGCCTGTTCTATAGGTTAACCTGCCGAACAAGACCCGAGCGGGAACAGCGCAAATTACAAATTACCTCCCTTATTAGGCCTGACCCCAAATTTCCTTTCATGAATATTCATTATGGTGGCCGCTCGGTGGGACAAGAAATGAATTTGCCCTCTCCTCAGAGTGGACTGTGAATAAGGAATGATTAATGGAATTCTGCGTGGTATGAATCCATCATTCCTAGGATGGAGGCTGGCCTGGTAATAAGGATCCAATTAGAGCCTCAGTGGGTGGGGCACAGCAGGAGCCTCGGTACAAGGCAGACCCCATAACACCTACGCACACACACTTACCCACACACTCGCTTTTTGCATTTTTCATCTCCAAATTTCATTACAGGAAATTGAGTATAAATGTACAAATTTACTGCAAGCAGAGCCAATTCTTCTTGTTCTCCTTTTTCTTTTTTTATCTTTCTTGCACTGCAGCATAGTTTTGAGTGGTGCTGAGCAGCTGCCCATCCACCTCTTTCTCCCAGTACACCTCTCATCTCAGCAGGGCTGCTTTAGCTCTTGCTGGCACCTCCACCTCTCCTGCTTAATTTCATGTTCCGGTGCGTCCTGAGACAGCTCATCCTGCTGCCAAATATTTGTGTTGGGAGGCCAGCTAATCTGGAGCTGGTTACATGCTCCTATCCACATGTGCGCACACACACACACACACACACACACACACACACACACACACACACACACACACACACACACACACACACACTAGCACGTGCAGGGTTATCAGTGCACAAGTTGGTTTGCGTGTTCTGATGTGTGTATTTGTGCATGTGAATGATTACGAAGCTGCTGATACCAGTGTGTATATATGTTCCACTCTTGACCAGCGTATCGACCATTTGGCCAAGTTACAGAAGATTAACGGTCAGACATATTTACTTTTGAAGTGCTACTGCTGTGTTAACTGATGAACGAATGAGTGAAGAGATCAAGGGATGAACTTATCGAAAGGAAGATATTTCCCAGTTCCTGTCTTTTAAGAACTGACTGATTAGCCTTCACTTACTTTGGGTTTGTGTAAATTAAATTCATTGTACTGCTAAGTCCATCTTAATTGAAAATAACGCATGTTTCACCTGTGGCCAATGTAAATTTCACTTCCTGGAACATCTTTATTGTCCCTTCATCTATTTTCCTGTGTCCTCTCTTCTCTCCCTGGCTTTAATGAGGTGTTCTGATCCTCTGCCTCATAAACTAAAACCTTTTAGATGAATTACATCTCCTTAAGATTCATCTCCAGCACCGTGGCTTCTTTTCCCCTTTTATGATTGTATTTAATCCACATCACATCTTTATTCAGAACAAATACCCCCTATATGACACCTCGCCGAATGCAGGCGGGGAAGAGGAACGTTTCGGCGAAGGTAGAAAGACATGGAGATGTGCCAGCACGGCTCAGCCTGCTCTCTGATGATATCCTCGATAAGACTTTTAGCTAATTACTGACTGCTGCTTCTGAATGCAGCTTCAGTGAAGAGAAAGGCAATGAACCTGCCTGCTAGCTCAATAGAAAGGCAGCAAGAAAAAAGAAAGGGGACGCGGCTGTTGAAAGAGAGACAGATTAACATTTGTTCTTTTACATGCCTCCCTCTGCCACACACACAATAACTTTGCTTATACTAATTAACAATTAGCAAAGACTGGTTGGCTAATTGTGTTATTGCTCCTAATCAAGAGGCTAATTACTAGAATGTCAATTTAGATTTAATTACTAAGTGCTTTGTTAATTCCCACTGAGCATAAGTTACCCTTTCTCTCCCTCTCTCCCTGTTTTTCTCTCCTCCTCCCCACCTCTCTTTCTCTCTTTTTCCCTTCCTTTTCCCCTCGTACCACGTTGAACCTTTGGTGTGTTCTGAGGTCCTGTGTTGGAATTGGGGGGGAGTGGGTAAATACAGAGATAAATGAGGCAAGGTGTTTGAGCAGGGGGACCAAGAGGCAGAGGCATTAATGAACAGCTTTTACCGCCGGGCCTCCAATTAGCCAACTCTCTCCCGCCAACATCACAGAGAGGAGAGATCCACCAAGATCCACTCAGCCAGCAACCTCCCCCCTCCCACCATCACCACCACCTCCCACTGGCCCCTCGCAGCTGTCCCTGGCTCTCCACACACATCCACTGAACGGGATGTGTCGACCTGGTTGGCAAGCTGCTGTATACATTTGCCCCTATAGGGATAAAGAAAGTTGTACTGAACTCAATTGAACTGGAGCAAGAAAAAATAAAATACAATGTGATAGTCTTGATCTATTATGGTGACATTTAGTGCTAAAATATAAAATAAAAAAATAAAATAAAACAATAATGATCATCATCATAATCATCATATGAAGCTGAAGAAAAGTGTTGGAAAGTGGTGTAGCAACAGCAATAAGACTAATCATGTTTATTGTCTTTTTATTTAAATAAAGCCAGTGCACAAACGATATATTTTTATTTCATCATTTTAATTTAGTCACACAATATTGCCCCTTTCCTTATTCTTTCAAATGATCACCTTATCAGTATTTGTTTAACAATCATTTGTATTGTATTTTATTTCTTTATAGTTATTAAAGGCCTTTAAATCTTTTTTGAATAAAAAGATCTCCCTATTCTTTTTGAAAATAGGGATCATAATCATAATTATAGAATTATGGTGATGATAATAATAACTCTTGAATTTATTTTCTATTTTATTTATTTTTACTTTGTAACATTTCCCTTCTAACCAATGGCTTCCTTTATTCTCTCCTTTCCTAATTCTCTCTTCTGATCTATGAGGCTCTTCCTGACAGCTCAGGGCCTCTAACATGGATTTAATGGTCATTGCTTGTCTCTGCTCAGACAAAGCAAGCAAACCACAATACATCACACACATGTGCATACCTAATCACGTTTCCAATGCGCACATTTGTTCTGTCAAAGAAAGCCATCTTTGTTTTATTTATTTATTTATTGTTTAATTAATTCAGTAACCTCAAACACATAGTGTTCAGTGTCTCTGAGCATCACATTGTTGCCTGGAACAAAACACAGGACACAAATGTTGTGAATGTTGCTTATCTGATGCACGTCTCTTTATGCAGAAGTCTTGTTCGACCACTGTTTGGTGCTGTTGTCTTACTATTATTCATCCCCTGGACCACTGCTGAAGATAGTGAACATACAGTATATACATGCATGTGCACACACACACAAACACACACATGCACATCTCTGTCTCCAAAAGAGCAGGCGCTTTCACTCTCCTCTCTAACTGCCTGGCTCCTCATACTCCTGCCAAAATACCATAAGACAGGGTATAATATATATAATTATCCCCACTTACATTAGCCATTATGCCAGTGGAGCATTGCCTGCAGAATGACACACGACCTGTCAAGACTTCATTCACGCCATTAATAAGCGTCATTAGTGTCTGCTTTGAATACCCCTCTTGCACACTGCAGTCATTTCAACATGTCATAGATTTTAATTTGAGGGTAAAAATAGCTGTGAGGATATTATGCACTCTCCCAGCCAGTCTCTGTAGTCTTCTGATGGGGAGGAAGTTCACAGTGTGACCTTGGATTTTCTCTTTATTGGAATTAGAACCATTACTGTTCTTTAGTGCTGTTGGCCAGCTACTAGCACAGAGGTTGCTATGCTTAGTGTGTTCCTTCCTTTGTGGTGTCCATCAACAGCATTCAAAATCAAACATTTTAAACCATTACTTTGTCACAAATGTCGTTGAGGCAATTGACCAGCATCTTATGCAGTCTTATACAAAGTGGGTTAACGGCACTAAATTATTTCAAAAGCAGAATGCACTTAAAAAGCTAATGCCATGGTGGCCTACTGAGACACGTCAACTGCTCATCAACTGTTCCCACCATTATATAATGACTACCTTTAAAGAGGGGGTTGTGATCTAATAGTCGGTTTCTTCACTGTTAACTACACACACACAATAGAAAAAATATGGGATATTTATAGATTTCTTTTTTTTCTGTGAGTCCTTTTTGAGGAGAGGCAGAATGATGGTATCTGTGAAACATCATTGACTTATCTTTTATTTGTGTGTCATCCCACATGGGGCTGTATGTCAGACATCAAAAATATAATAAGACATCTTCCAGAAACACAAAACCAAAAGAATAACATTAGTCATAATGCTATATGTTCTTCAGTATACTTTGAAATAACATGTTTTTGTGCAAAACTTCAAACAAGTTGTACACCGACTAGACAGAAAAGAAATACTACAAACCTAAAGTTTACACTGATAAAGGGCTTATTGTTTTCCAACAGGCTAACGTGAAATAATAGTTTGACATTTTTGTGAAACAGGATTGTTTGCTGTTCTGCCAAAAGTTACATGAAAAGATCGATACAAGAGTGGCATCAATCTTCTTATCTAATAAAAAGTGTTTTTAAAAAAATATCAAACTATTTTGTTTTATATGTAAACAGCCAACTCAGTTTTTGTTAATAATCCACATTTAAGAACATTTAAATATCTTACCAAACAAAAAGTGCGTGAGTCATTGTAAAAAGAAAAATGTACAAACCTTCCTGTTTCAACATTGAGAGGGAAAATGCCAATTTTCATCTGGGCACAGAAAATGCTCACTTCAGAGATAAATTATGAATAGCATATGTCCGTATGTCATTAGACCTCTTTTCTTTACTCTCAAATATCTCACTAAAAGTAAAATAACGTGGGCAGATGTGGTGGCATACACTTTTCTTTTTTTTAAAGAAAATGTTTTAAAGTTTTAAACATTTAAAAAAAAAAAAACTCTGTAGTATAAGCTTTTTTTTCTTCTTCATGTCTCACTTAAAACATGTTCTCACAGCAAGTGCAATTCTACTCGTTATCATGCTACGGTTTCAGTAGAGTTATTAGTTGATATTTGCCCTCGTCTGGGACGCCTCAAATAGATGGAGGTCTTCTTGCCAAGATTCCGAGTGACAGACAAACTCTGCGGTCATCCAGAATTCATAGAACCGTAGTTACATTCGTAACTCTCATTCTATTTTATTCTTCCTGACCGCCAGATGGCGTTGCTATAGCACTGAATGTCTTATACCAGCAAGGTCACGAGGAATGCTTAGGACTGCCGCTGACAAGGCATGAGGAGCAGCCACATTGACACGGTAATAGCGATTGAAAGTACATGCAGACTCCCAGGTTTCAGCCGCACAGATCTCACAGACCCTATTAAAGGCTGCCCAGGATGTGGACACACTGCGAGTAGAGTGACACGTCACATTACTAGGCGCAGGTAGGCCCTGTGACCTATAAGCATGGAAAATCACATCCACAATCCAATTAGAAAGCCCCTGTTTTGACAGGTGTTCACCCTGCTTTCAACCCCAATAGCAAACAAAAAGGTTGTCGGACTTACGTAAATTGGCAGTGGCCTCCACATACGTCTTGAGTGCCCACTCCCTCAGATGAAGCCGGTGGACTAAATGCAGCTAAGTTGATGGCTTGGTTTACATGTGAGAGAGGCACTCTCTTTGGCAGCAAGGATGGATTCGGTAGGAGAGTAACCCCTGAACTATCTGGATACCAACGCAATGGCTCACTGATAGGGTGTGGAGTTCACACAAATACTTCAATACCAATTTCAAGTCCCATGAGGGCACTACAGTGACTCGTGATGGTTTAAGCCTCTGTGCGCCCTTTAAAAACTGACTAACCAGATTGTGTGACCCCACTGTCTGGTTGACTACTCTGGCCAACTAGGGGGAAAAGTCGAGCAGATCCAGCACAGGGAGCAGATCCTCAAGCGTCTTCCAGTTCAGGTGCTGCAGCCACTAGGCACGTGGCATTGGTCAAATCTGCAGCACATCGGGTGATTAGAGCAAACATATGTTCATCGAGCGGGGAAGCAGCAGGGGCAGACAGGCTGGAGAGACAGGCTGGACAGAAGACCAGGAGGATATCCTGAACCACTGAAAACAAGCTGCATCAAACCTGAGGTAATCAAGAATAATCATCTCTCTCCTCTGCTCTATCCATACAGGACAGAGGAACTGCTTTGCATAGGGAGTAGGCTGTAGGCCAGGGACCCCCAATGGGAGGAATCTTTAGTTAAGTTTGACCCCATCCCCTTTACCCCAACCTATTTATTAAAGAACACTTTTTGTTTCGTACCCACTGCCTCTGAGTCTCCTGTTTTATTTTGAATCTTGCCTCCATGTCTCCTCAGTGCCACAAGGCACGGTGATCCATCGCTAAAGATTCACCATGAAATAGGTACTCAGAGAGAGACACGCAGTGCTATGGAGAACACACTCGTTCAGCTCATCCAAACCCAAACCCAGCAGGCCTTAGAGCCTTACAATATGCAATGACTTATTGTGGAGGCACCATCCCACTTCCAGATCCCCCAGGTGGGGCAGCCTAGGTCACCCCCCCAGCGTCGACCTCTTGTGAATCAGGACCATTGGAAATGCTTCACTTGTGGCTAAGAGGGCCATTTAGCTCGGAATTGTCAAGTGAATGATGTACGGATGCCTACAGTGGGGTCAACGGATTCACAACCGAAGACCAGAAGCTACTTTACCACTTGCTGGGCCCATGAGGGCACAAGGGCCCCGAAGCTTCCCGTCAGAATAAGGGCCCGGGATGCAGAAGCCCTGCTAGACTGTGGTAGTGCTGTCACCCTCCTAAGGCCAGGACTGACAACTGGGCCCATGGGGCCCCCTATTCCAGTCTCCTGTGTCGAGGGAGATTCTCTGAGTTATCTCACCACCCATATTAAGGTACAGACCACAAAGAAAATTTGCCGGTATCAATGCTGATTAGGCGAGACTGACCTATATTTTGGTGGTTGTGGGCCCAGAGGATGGCTGGCCCCAGAAGAAGCAGTACCAGGAAGAAACCTCGGAGCAAGCGGAAAGCCAAGTTAGTACATGCCAAGTTAGTACATGCCTGTGCAGCACCATCTAACCCAACCCAAGACAGATGAGGGTCCCATGGCCCCAGCGGAGGCCCTAGCGAGGGAGGCTCCACAGCCAGACGAGGCCTCGTCAAAGGAAGTTTTTTCTGAGTTCCCCCTGGCAGAAGAAGAAAAGGCTATGAGCCCGGAGCAGTTTGGGACCGCCCAGTTAAAAGACCCCAACCTGGAGCAAGCCAGATAGAAGCTGGGGGTTGTCGAGGGGAAACCGGTAGAAGAGGTAAGTGTTACCACTTTTCCACATTTTTCGGTGAAAAATGGCCTCTTATAAGCTGGGGGAACCTGTTGTTGAACAGTTGCTAGTCCCTAAATGTAATGTTCCAAAAGTGTTGTACTTAGCTCATATACACCTGTTGGGAGCTCATCTGGGGGTGGAGAAAACCTACGAGAGAATCCTGGGTCGCTTCTAATGGCCAGGGCTGAAGAGGTCGGTCAAGGATTACTACAAAAGCTGCCTGGAGTGCCAGAAGACAGCTCAAAAGGTACACTGTCAGAATCCCTTGATCCCTTTACCCCTAATTGACATCCCCTTGCAGAGGCACCCAGAGGCAGTCCCGTTATGCACTGCAAGTGCTGAGGCAGTTGCCAGAGAATTATTCCTCCTCTTTAGTCGAGTTGGCATTGTAGAAGAAGTCCTAACTGACCAGGGAAGCTCCTTCATGTCTTGATGTGCAAGTTGTTGAAGGTGAGCCAGATAAGAATCTCAGTGTACTACCCACAGATGGATGGCCTTGTAGAACGTTTCAATAAGACCCTCAAACAAATGCTGAGAAAGGCTATAGATGTGGATGGAAAAAACTGGGACCAACTAATCCACTCTGTCTTGTTTTCAATCCGAGAAGTTCCCACAAGGTTTTCGCCGTTTGAGTTGCTGTATGGCTCTTATTAACTGTGAGTCGAGTCACATGACTAAGAAGCATAGCCATATCTCTGACTGCATTCTGCGCAGTTAGAGACATTATTAGCCAATCGTCCAGGTATGGTAAGATTGTCAAACCTCTGGCTTGCATGGGAGAATGGGTGGCTGCCACTCACCTTGTAAATACACAAGGGGCCAGTGAGAGACCGAATGGCATCACTTTGAATGGAGCCTGTCCTCGGAAGGCAAACCTCAGGAACTGCCTGTGGTGAGGTGCAATAGGCATCCTTGAGGTCTATTGACACAAACCAGGCCCCCTGTGCCACTGACTGGAGAACATCTGCCATTTGCAACATTCGAAATGACAGAACCTTTAAAAACTTGTTCAACCTTCTCAGGTCTAGGATTGGGCAGAACCCACCATCCTTCTTTGGAATTAAAAATACACTGAATAGAACCCACTGAGCCCACTGAGTAGAACCCACTGAGCACTCCACAGGCTCGATTGCGTCTTTGTTTTAGAGGGCGACAATTTCCTGCCTGAGGGCAAGGGATTTTTTGGGATCTCTGACCACAGTCATTCTGACCCCGCAGTACATCATCATCTTGACAAGGCGAGTCCCCAATTCTAACAGAATAACCACGGGGAGCTGGCCCCCTATTATCAGACTGGAGATTGAACAGTAGCTCTTTAATCTGATCAAACTCTGATGAAAGACTACCAACCTTGAGAGCCAAAGCATCCACCTCCCTGACTTTTTTTGGTGGACCATGTAAGAGCACCCTCATCCTCTTTGATGTTGTTGGGTGTGCATTCACACTAGCAGGCGGCAGCCCAATACCATCCCATATCTAATCAAGTCTAGCCATTCTTACTGACAGTGGCATAAAACTACAGTTCATACAAGGGTCGTCGGATATGCCCGTCCTGTGGCGTTCGATTCCCAGGGCACTGATCATGGCCATCTTCAGTGTGGAGGGGGGCCAAACAGGAGTTACAGACATGCGAGTTCAACATGTCATGAAGTGGGTCAGTTCCAAAAAATAAACACTGACTAGACGAGTAACACAAAAACAGTACACAGCCAATACAAACCTATTACTTTTAAGAAACTATCTCAAACTATGTCTGTCACTCGGAATCTGGACTAGAATATTCTGAAGGAACAGATTGCGTGATGACGTGAGGGTTGCCAAGTCGTATAGCTAAGATTCGTCCTATTATACTATAAACGGAGTTATGACTTGTGAAAAACTTAACATTTTGATTGCAGAACGGAAATTATATGACATAAGGTGTCTTTTTTTCTTTTCTTTTTCTTTGGCAAGTGACCATGGTATGATCAGGTTTATACATATATTACATATATACACAGTATATGTATATATATATATATATATATATGTGTATATTTATTTATATATATATATATATATATATATACATATGTGTGTGTGTATGTGCAACCACATGCCTGTATCTCGGTGTCTTAGGCTGTTTTCTCGTTAACGTGTGTGCGTGCGTGAGTGCGTGCGTGACTGAGTGCGTGCGTGCGTGAGTGCGTGCGTGCATGTGTGTGCATCACTTCAACTCAGTGAGACATGGGAGAATCTCCCACAGGTACGATACATGATGAGTCTATTGTGTGTGTGTTTGTGAGACAGAGAGAGAGACCGTCCCACAGGTACGTGTGTGTGTGTGTGTGTGTGTGTGTGTCTCTGTGTGACTGTCCCACAGGTACAGAGAGTGTTTGAGCCTCCTGACAGGCTGTGTCTTTGATCGTTTGGTGAGTAGGTCCTTGTTTGCCTCGCCTGTGTGTGACTGCTGTAGGGGCTAATTAGCCAATGAAAAGACTTAATCACTAGAGCCTGCTGTCAACTGTACACCTTGGCATGCTTTCAGGAATCTTTAAAAAGGGAGGTTGAGGGGGGAATTAATGTGCAGGAGGAGGAATGGGTTTTTTTGGACAGGAGGGAACTTAAAAGAGGTGTTTGTTTCATTTTTCCCCCCACGATAAGCATCTATGTACTCACATGTAATGATTAAAATGGTAAATTCTGCAATTAACCACACAGTAACTTAAATTTTCTTTCACAGTAAGAATGAGAGGGATAGGAAATGTTATAACGGGATGAGAGAAGAATCAAAAAGACATAGCCATTAATCCTGATCAGTGACCCATCACAGCTTCATCCTGACAAAGAGAGGAAGAGGAAAAGAAAGGGAGAGAAGTGGAGAGGAGGTGATGGGGAAGGACGACTGACACACGATGAACCTCTCCTCCATGTAAAGAGCCAATTAGAGCCAGGAGAAGCCTCTCCTGTTGTTCCAGCCGGCTCCAACACGGTGGCCCCCTCTCCTCTAACCTTCCCCTTCACTCACTTCTCATCAGCAAACTGCCCATCTGGCCTCTATGCTGTCACAGCTGCTTACCTCTGGCCCCCAGTAAACAAGCATTATATAACATACACAAACTGATGTGTACATGTGTGGGAGTGATTATGATGACCTGCAAGTGGCCACTAAAGTTTACTTTTTATTCACCAAGACCCTGTAATTAGGGAATTGCATCAAGCACAGAGTTGAGTATTTTCACCCTGGATTCAACCCTGCTTTTTAGCTCCAAGTGGCTGTGTGCATGTATGTGTCTGTGTGTGTTTTAATTGGTTTATGTTGTCAGTGAAGCTGCAGTGTGATCTTGATACTGTCTCTTCTTGCAGATCTCTCTGCCCT
Source organism: Ophiodon elongatus (assembly GCA_016806645.1). Lineage (NCBI taxonomy): Eukaryota > Metazoa > Chordata > Actinopteri > Perciformes > Hexagrammidae > Ophiodon > Ophiodon elongatus. Next base: position 243,412 of record JACSYO010000471.1, read on the forward strand.
TCGTAGGCCTCTCTGGCTTATCATACTGAGGATGTTGTTTCTCTCAGGGTGATTTATTTGTCTGATTTATACTGCGCGATTTATGTGACCTAGTAAATAAGTGGTTATACTCCAGAAAAGGCCCCAAATCTGGAGAAGCATCAAGAAAGTGAACAAACAACTACACATATTTTGGAATAAAAATCCCCTCAACAGGAAATTCTGGATTGGCAATGACAAAATTAAAAGACAAATTAGCTTTTTATGCTACAAACTTGCAGATTTCAATTCAAATGTTCCTGAAAAATATACAAACAACATGGGTTTTTTAAAGCATGAGCACACAGTGAGAAGTTCCCATCACTCTGTGACTGAACATTCTTTATTAAAAGCACCAAGGACCATTAGAACAAATGAAAGATCCAGCCAACTTGTACATAACAAAGTATAAAGATACACTTATTGGACCGAAACAAGCTTGCTGTACTACAAAATCATTTGAATAGCCATTTAGCTCAACAATGCACCTACACAATACAACCATTGATGGGCTACCTCACCAGTGGACAAAAGCTTTATATGAAAACCTTAACATTGTATAGATTGAATACAGCCATTGAAACAGGTAGATAAAAGGCAAACCTGGCAACCAATAAAAGACAGGCTCTGAATTTTATCTGCATGTTGGTGAAAGACTCCATGTCCTTAAAGTGTAACTTCAACACAAGGTCTCAGTCTAAGTCCACCCACTGGTAAGTTTTGAAAAATGCAAAAAAGTGGGCCTAGATGCAGCTTTGACAAATATGAAAGCTACAGTAGCTTGGAAAAAAGCAATATAGTATGGGATTTTGATGAATTTCAGAAAAAAAATTACACCCCCGGGCGCCTCACTCCCTGCCACTGGAAGAATACTTCGAGAGAGCGGCTGTCTGCTCTCCTCCCAGTTGTAGTCTCCAAGCGGCAGGGAGTGAGGCAGAGGTTCAACAGTCGGCTCTTTATCAAAATTGGCCTTGATATATTATAGTTTATTTAAAACAGTAGATGGCGTTTTGAGCCATTTTCAACCATGAAATGCCGATTTTTAAAAATTTTTTATAAGAAAAGTATAACCAACATTGACGTGTTTCATCACAGTACAGTCATATCATTTAGTTCACTTAAAAACGTTTAAATGTGCAGTTACTCTCTAAAGAAAGAAACAATACACTAACTCATGAGAACAATTGTTACACAATACCAGCATCATGCGTACATGTCTCGACATTCTGGTATAAGTATCTGCATGTCACAACTGAAGAGAAACCCATCACATTTTACTTAAGAGTTTAAAGTTTGTTCTAAGTATGGTTCTAAAGTTTCTTTTACTTGAGTGGAAAAATGTCAAAAGGTCTGTAATAGTTATTTGTTATTTTCTATCTATAGTCTAAGTTGTGATTTTTAGGCTTCTTTGTTATGAAACAATTAGTATTAGTCAATTAACAGAAAGCTGTTTCTAACCCAGTAGGGCTTTGTAAGATAATTGTATTTCCAATATTTTTTTCATGATGATGACAACGTGTCAGTCAGAGTAATTTTGATCCGACATGGTTCTCATTGACTATATAAGGCAATGCAGACTTCCAATTGGACAAGGGAAATGAGTTCTACCGTCTTCAGGTAGATGTTCGACAGTGCGGCTAAAAAAAGAAACGTGCAGACAAATGCTTCTAGAGTTAGTTCAACTAAACAAAGTGGTAGTGGATAACTTTTGAGTGCTTAGCATGCTTCGAGACAACACTTATAAGAAGGGAAAGCGGTGATTCGACGACCTGTGCGCATCTTGGTGAGTTGAGCTGAGTTGGGTTAGTGCGTGGCTAACAATTATTAGCCATAGATGTCTGTCGACATGCGGCGTCATCTGAGAACTTGATGTTGTATCTACTGCTGTGATATTGGGAGTGTTTATGCATAATTTCTGCATTGATAACCAGATATAAAAAATTTGTTGTAGCTTTATTCTTTCACGTTGATGTCAGTATTATACTATTTACAGGTGCACCGTGGTTGTCAGTGCTAATAATAATATGTAGTAAAGAAGACAACACGATATGAGCACTTATAACCTTGAATCTAAGAATGTGAAGTGTGCAAAATGTTTGATTGTGCTGTTATTCAGTTAATGATTTAAATAGAAACACTGTTTTTAAAATGTTTTAATAATCATCATTCATGATTAAAAGATATTGTGTTACAGCAGTATTAGGAATTTAGATGTAATATTCATTATGGTCACAGTGTTTCCCACAGCGCTAGATAGTACTTGTGTTGGTAGCTGAACATGTGGGACTTAGCCTGTAGCTTATCCAATTGTTTTTTGGGTGGTCCCTGAATGATATGAGGAAAATCTGATATGTGCCATGACATTGTTCGATATTGCGATAATTATATGACTTCAGATAAATAAACAAATATTAAAGTGTGCATATCATTTATAGATTTCCTATGTCCTAGAAAATGCAATTTAAAGATGTTCTTTTAGGGTCTTGGAAATCATGATGGGCCATTTTTGGTGAGCATTTTTGCACATTTCACTAATTTGTCTTAATGATCAATTGCAAAAAGAATCAACAGGTTAATCAATAAAGAAAGTAATCGCATGTTAAATTATTGTATTCAATACTAGCTTCCAGCAAAACTTTTGTATGTTCATAATATGTTTCTTTCATTTAGCCTACCAGAGAGTGAAAACTCTATAGAGAACTTTAAGAAAGTCAAAACAGAAAGTGTCTTGAGGCTTAAAGAATCTATACCGCCTTGAATAACCCACTGGATAAAAAGATATTAAAAAAGGACACTTTTCCAACACAGACGTTTTAACTTGTCACAGTAGGAAGATTGAAGATGTAACTTTACTTACTTTTATGTTACTTTTATGATAGCTTGCTCCATCAAAGGTACAAGTAAATTAGTGCACAATAGCAAGCCACTGAAACTGGGACTGCTAAATGGAATGCAGCCTTAATGTTATAAGTAACACCTGTGTTTAAAAGTCCAAATGTCCAACATGTAAAAAGTAGTAGTAGTAGAAGTATCGAGAATGTAGAGCAAAAATCACAACCTCCTGTCCACAAATTATTGCGCTATTGATTTTTTAACACCAAACCTCTCACCTTTAACTTTCCGGTGCCAACAGAAGTGCATCTATTTAACAGTGAACGTTAGAAGTAAAGAAAAAAGGGAACGGACTGATGGGATTTGAGAAGAGAAGTAGGGAACCCATTTAGGAAGGCCGACAGATAAGAACAGATGGTATAGAGGAGAGGACTAAGTGGAGAACTAATAGACGGTGTGGAAAAGCGATGAGAAATGGGTTGCAGGCTAAATACCCCCCCGCCCCATTTCCCCTCTCTCGTTCTCTCCTTCAGCTCTCCTCTGAATATGTGTGACTGACAGGGATGTTAAGTGCCGTTTGACACCAAAGACGGAGGTGACTATGTGAAGGTAGCTATCTGACTGAGAGGTTTTTCAGTGTGTGTGTCTGTGTGTGTGCGTGTGCGTCTGTGCATGTGTCAGGATGAGGTTGTGTAATGAATTAGAGACGTGGGTCCGATTAAAATGACTGGTAATTTCTCCGGAGAGATGAGAGCCTGGAGCGGCATGAATCAAAAGACTGCCAGGATGACTCACCAACACCATCTCCTATACCGTCAGACAGAGACAGCGATGGACAGAGAGAGGGCTGGAGGAAAGAGTGGACAGTGGGCTGAAAGGAGAGGTGGGTCACAGAAAGAGAGCATTCAGGGATACAGAACAAGCCTGGGATGCAGGATACGTGCTGTCCAAAGAAGACAGAGAGATTGAAAGAGCGCTATTAGCGTTTATGAAGAAATATAGAGAGAAAGAGGTGACAAGATGATGGGAATGGAAGGGGGGTGTGAGGAGAGTGAAAGGAAAGGTCTCAAGCATCACTAGTTTCAATCTGTTCTCACTGTTCACACCCCTATCTCTGGCCTCATTGCAGGTGACAGCAGCATGGCTAAATTACCTCCCGCTGGCAGTCAAATTAAACAGGGCATATAGTGAGAGTGAGAGACGGTGAGAAAGAAAGGGACTGAAAGAGAGAGAGATATAGATAGTGTGTGTGTGTGTGTGTGTGTGTGTGTGTGTGTGTGTGTGTGTGTGTGTGTGTGTGTGTGTGTGTGTGTGTGTGTGTGTGTGTGTGTGTGTTTGGGTGCTTATGAAAAGAGTGTCCGTGGTCACATTAATGCAATTTCTCTCTCGATCCCTCTGTTCCGTCTGCCCAGCCCTGGATAATGAGCTAGCGAACACTCTCCCTTCCCCCCCACTGGGCCTACCTGCTATGCACAAAAGGCTCTGAACGCTATTTTTGGAGCCCCTCTTCTCATTTATTTCCTTGAATTGGTGATGATAATGATCATTGTGGCTTGAGGTGCCATATTCAAATTAACTGCCATTCCTCCGGTGCTATCGGCCCGGCATCACCCTGCCTGGAAAAGTGTCCCTGCACCCCCTCTGTCTGCTCCCTCCATTCCTCCCCTCCCTCACCTCTCCTGGAAGCAATACAAAGACCATTGAAGCAGCGCCGCCTGATATGTTTCCTTGTTGAGCTTATTCAAATCAGGTGTTTGAAAACGAACCTTGTTTGCATTGTAATGTTGCGTGGAAGCGCATCTACAATTGACAATTTACTGATACAGGCCTGTTAGAGAGCTGGATGCGGCAGTGCTGTGAATATGAAATGAATTAGATTCCCGGCTGTAGTTATTCAGATCAGAGTGTAACATGATAGCTTACATGAGTGGGTTTGAATGGAGGTCTAACTAAATAAATTTGATTTGGAAAGGGTGTGTTTGGCAGATTGTGCCACTCACCAGGTGCTACCACGGATAAAGCAAGCAGTTTATTGTACATAATACGGTGCAAGAATCTTTACATATACATGAATTCTATTAGGCAACTCTGGCACTGGAGGGAGGCACAAGAGGCAACAGTACTCACTGAGAGCAGGTGAGGGAGCTGCTCACATCCATCAGTCTGATAAAGAGATGTATATGCGTGAGTCTGTATGTGTGTTTGTGTGTGTGTGTTCTGTAAAAAAAAAGGGCCATCGTGCTGTCACTCTCACTTTTCACTTTTTTAGGAACAAAGAAAATAAAGTGTTTCTGTGAAACAAAACACCTGGGGGATACCTGTCACTGCAGAGATTCCTCTCAGTACAAAAACAGGTGTGTGTGTGTGTGTGTGTGTGTGTGTGTGTGTGTGTGTGTGTGTGTGTGTGTGTGTGTGTGTGTGCGCGTGCATGCATGCATGCTGCCAAGTGTGTGTGTGTGTGTGTGTGCGCGTGCATGCATGCATGCTGCCAAGTGTGTGTGTACGTGCATGCTGCCAAGTGTGTGTGAGTGTAAGTTTAACCTAGGGCTGGTTAAAACCTTGGCTGATATTTAAAAAAAAAAAAAAAAAAAACTTTTTTGTCAAAATATTTGTACAGGCTGCCACAGTACCAGTGGAGTCTTATATTTTTCAAACATTTGAAGTTTTCAGAAGAAGTAGAACAGGAGTGATTTCTCCAATATGTGACACTTCAATATGTGGGCATCTGCGTGTTATATCTACTTCAGTTTAGCAGCTGCTGGTCGGTAATCTGGGCTGGTCGGGGCTAATGACTGACTTGTTTTCTGGTCCAGCTGAGCTCTTAATTACATGATTGAGCTTGTTATGGCCTAATTAAAATGGTAAAACACAGGGTAGAGAGAGGGAATGAGTGAAAGAGCAGGATGAGGGAGAGAGACGTAGACTAGCAGCACTCAGTCCCTCTCTCTCCCTCCCCCTTTTATTAAACTGTTAACCCACAAGGTCTCTATCGCTCCCTCTTGTCTGCCCCCGGCTATTTGGAATGGGCCACGAACACAGTCACAATCAGCAGGCCTACATTTCAATAACACATTTTATCATTTAACCTCTAGTTATACGCATCAAGGTGGCAGAGCATGTTCCATTTGGGGAATTGAGGGAGGGGGGGGGGGTTGTGTCGATAAGAAAGTTAAACACAAAAACAAAATTACCAGCGAGTTGTTACAAGTGCCCGAGGACAAAAAAAAAGTTGACTAAGTTTGTATCAGAAACTAAGACACAAGAGGGAGGGGACAGCAAAGGAATAAGGCGACGAACAATGTTTTTGTTGTTCAATTTTTTAGAGTATACTTTTGGGTCAATTAACAATAAAGATCAATTGATATCTCCTTATCCTTTCTTCTGTGATTTTTAGCCCGCAGTAATGAGATAAATATTTATGAAGGCTGAAAGTCCCCTGCCTCTCCTCCTTGTGTCAAATGCTCAGCATGATCAAAGGCTCAGCCCAAAAACACACGACACACTAAAAGCATCAAGGCTCTATTGGCATTGTTTTTCTACCGTCCCACAGCTCAAACACAGAAAACTGAGCCCCCCCCTCTCCTCCCTTCCTCCCCATACCCTCTTTAAGAAAAAAAAATCCCAGATAGGTTTGGGACCAGTGCACTGTCGCTTTAAGATAAAATATTCTATCTTCTACATCATAATTATCTCCTTAAGGTAGAAATATTAGCATACCCACCAATCTTATTATCTGAGAAATTGGCTCATTAAGTCGGCTGGCTCCCCTTGCGCCCACCTTGTTCTCCATTGTCCATACTTCATCAGTGAGGGAGGCTGCTGAGGGGCATTCTGACTGACAGGAGGCACACAGCACTCAGAGCAGGCCTCTGTGGGGACCGGCCCAGGCCAGCACAGGCTGACGGGACAGGGCTCTAATGTTCTGCGAGGGAAGAAGAAGAAGGCATCCTCAGTGCTGCTGAAGTCACATCTCAGAACAAGCTCACCCTCGAGACCAGGAGAGACTGAGATGTGCTGTGACCTAGCACGGCTTCAGTAATTCTTTGTGATTATAGAATTTAGTTGGAAATTTAGCGAATATTGATCAACATTGCTTGCAGCGAGATAAAAGTTGCTGCACATAGTTTGACCTTCCTGAGTTGTGCTTCGTGTGGCTGGCTGTGAGGGAGACTGTCTGTGTGACCCTGCCTGGGGATGAAGGCTAAACCCTGGACAGAGACAGTGTTCAAAGCCCAATGTATGGTCTTAAAGAGCAAAGCACTCATTTGCTTAGTAATCAGAAAGACAGGCTTTCCAAATTACATTTCTCGTGCTATTAGATATTAATGAGATGCTGGAGAATAGCCTTGGCCTCTAATCTGCAGGACTTAATCCCTGGATTGAAACCTGACACCCGTAGAGGCTAATGAAATCATCCTTTTAATCCAGGGAAATGTCCCCCATAAACCTACAGCTTAAGAGAACCACAGGACGCACGGCGCACAGTGCAGCGGACAACACAGTGCAGGATAAGTTCGGGAAGAGGCAGAGGATTGAAGGGAGAGACGCTGAGCTCTGTAAAAGTAGAAGATGTTTTCATGATTTAAGAAATCTGGGACAAACAGTCATGGAGTATCTGAAAAGGTTAGATGTTACAACGTTTTAGTGTAGCTACATTGTGATTAAAGATGAAGCAATCTTTTGGAAATTTCTCCAGAAAAGAGAGATGCTTCCACACAATACATGAGTCTCTCTCTCTCTCTCTCTCTCTCTCTCTCGCTCTCTCTCTCTCTCTCTCTCGCTCTCTCTCGCTCTGTGGCTGTGCAGGATTGAGTTGTTAATTAGAATCGTGGCCAGGCCAAATGAATTCAGACCTTCTTCCTTCTGTAATGGTGCTGCAGAGTCTGCAGACCCCAAGCTGTGGGCTTTAATTCTCCTCTCATCAGACTGATGGAAAAATCACCTCACTGCCATTCAACGCTGCCACTCATTAACCAAGCCAAGAAAAGGTGATCGGCACAATGGACAATTTTATTATGTCTTTTTTTCTTTCTTTTGATGGCATGCATATGCATATAAATTATTCTCTAACTAGAAATATGTGCACACAGTATGCGTGACAAGAAAAATATCACCTATGTACAAAATCACATGACATTTTTCTTCCTTTTTTCACGGCAAGAGATGAAACGGGCTGAATAACCATAGCAATGATTTTCTTTAATGAGAATTAAATGTGTGATGGACAAAACCGGAACCACTGGCACCGGGTGTGTGTGTGTGTGTGTGTGTGTGTGTGTGTGTGTGTGTGTGTGTGTGTGTGTGTGTGTGTGTGTGTGTGTGTGTGTGTGTGTGTGTGTGCGTGCGTGTGTCAGGGCCTAAATACGTATGAAGGTGCGGCTGCTGTGCTTGTGTGTATTGACAAGCCATGTGTGAGGCATGAGGGTCGAGTTGCGTTATGCTTAACAGCCAATTTACAAAGGTCAGGTGAGTGGGATCAAACGGGTGGGAAGATCACACCTCACACTCCTAAATGAGAAACAATCATCCCTCCAAAGGTCACCCAGACACAACCAAGGATTAGAATAATAGAGCAGGCCTTCTGCTGCTCCTCCTTCTTATTCGGCTCGCCACCCTTCTCCTCTCAAAGGGGCGCACGGAGGAGGTAGAACAAGACACTTCTCTTCATTTTGTTTCTGTTTACTCATCCTAACTTTACTATATAGTCTTAGTGAGCACTTATATGTCTGTGTGAAAAAAATATTTAATATATAGAATTTGTCATGGTCTGTTTCCCCAAAATGGGATTATTTTTAAGCATTATTATTTTTGTTTATTTTTGTTAAATGGTCGATTCATTTCAATTAACCATATAATTTAAATATCATAGCCCATTAAACAACATAGATGAGCTCTCGCTATGCAGATTATTTTTTCTCACTCGTCACCGTCATCACAAATCTTCCATCGCAAAGCAATGTTAACATAGAATAAACGTGTAGCATGTAGATATGTAGCAAAAAGATATACCCAGCATTAAAGATATATACATATAGACTTAAGAACTGTATGTACACATTCTCCTTATGGCTAAATGATGAGGTTGTGTGTTCTTTAATTTAGAAATAGTAAAATAACTTAAAACTGAATCCTTTTGTTTTGTAATCCTTGCAATTCAATATTTCCGTCAGTATGATTTAATTACTTTAAAAATAAAAATAATTTAAATCTGACATTTCAGATGTACATGAAGTGGGGAAGCAGCAGCAGCAGCAGCAGCAGCAGCAGCAGCAGTATAGTCCAGGCTGCAAGATTGATGTAGAAACACTGTGAAGCAACAACAGGGGGCAGTGTTGGGTCATACTAAACACCCAGCTCTCTGTCCACCGTCTCTCGCTCTGTCTCTCTCTCTCCCTCTCTGTCTCTCTCTCTCTCTCACTCTCTCTCTCTCTCTCTCTCTCTCTCTCTGGCCAGAGTCCAGTCTAACCACCTCTCAGGATTAATTACACTTTTTCAATTAATGTTCTAATGAGAGCTGCTGGTGCAGAAGTCTGATAAGGCAGTTAGGGAGTGAATGAGACACACACACACACACACACACACACACACACACACACACACACACACATAGAGGAGACAGACTGAGAGATGTACTAACTACAATGATTGATGGGACATAACAGAAGCTGATGGAGTTGATAGTGTAGAGACAGTAGCAGAGAATAGCTTGACCAAAACTGGACTGAGATGGACAAACACACATCGAACATGCAAACACACAAGTGGAGTAATACACACATTTAATTAAAAACAGACCAGCAGTATGTTGTGGTAAGGATGCTCAATTTGGTGACACAAACTCATACATCTGCACACTGGGTTTCTATGGTAATGAGCTCAACTGGTGCATAAGGGCACCTCACACACACACACACACACACACGCACACGAACTTTGCCGGCATGCACCAGGGGACCTGTCAAGTATAAATTAGTGCCGTTGATGTGTCACAAGATGCCCCCAAAGGTCATTAATTGGTCAGTGATTGGAGGTTGGCATGTCATTTATATGAAGATAATTTGCATAACGCAGCAATGTACCTTCCCTTCAAAAGCATTTTACAGATTCTATATGTTGAAGCACACGTTACTTGCTTCTTCTACTTCCTCCTCCTCCTCTTCTTCGTCTTCTCCCAGTGAGACCTTCTGCTCCTGAGTGCAGAGTGAACAGCACAAGACAGAGCATTGTATTAGAATGTGCAGTACATTTTTTTTTATCTACAGTTCATTTCATAAATGTAATAAATGTAGTCATTTTATCTGAATGTAATGCTTCAAGGCCTTAGCAATCCAATATAATGAATCATTGTTGAAAATATTTTCATCCAAATGAAAACATCTAAAATTTTGGTAGGCTTTACAATTTCTTAAATGTTGATATGGACAAAATTATTTTGAATATGCATGGCGCTCCTGGCAAATACGATACATTCATATTATCATTTTTAAATAAGTCACAGTCTTCCCGCGACTTATTTTAAAAGTCCATTCAAAATAAGTACATTTTGAATGGATGGAAATAAAAAATCAATGGATATGTGATGAATCTTAAACAGGGCCCATTGTTTAAGAACCAGAACCAGATTGAAGGTCAAGGAGGACAAAAGGAAAATCCTCGACTTTTTGTATGACATCCTTTTGAAAGTGGTGGATGAATATTTTTAGAGGACAAAGGAGAAGATAGTGTTGATTGTGTGTGTGTATGTATGTGTGTATATGAGAGAGAGAAAGAAATAGAAATATAGTTTTTAATTAAAGAAAACGCTGAATGTGATTCTTACTCTCACTAATCAGAGCAAAGCATTACATTACATTTTACACTTTTAAAGATAATAAGAATTAATAATGTCTTGTCTGTATATGCATTAGTCCATATGTGCATTAGTTAGGAGTTTGTTAAATTAGAACACCATTTTCTCTCATGTACTTACATAGTCCCCACCAAAGGAGAGTATGAAAGTACGAGTGTAAGAGATTGCTTTTCCCAGCGCTGCTGCTGCCACCCCCCCAACACACACACACAGACACACACACACACACACACACACACACACACACACACACACGCACACGCACACGCGGACACACACACACACATGCAGATGAACACTTATTCACTCACTCGCTTTCTTTCTCCCTCAGTTTCATTCTCTTTCTCTCTTTTACTCTCTCTCTCCGTCTCATTGCCCCATAACCACAGAGAGATGAGTTCAAGCCACCATTAAAGCGTTAAAAATTTAAATATATAAAAAAAAAAATCTTAACGCTCTTTTTAATTAAAAAGGATCCTAATAATCCACATCATATTATACGTCGCAGATTCATCGGTCAATTTAATAACAGTGAGGCTTTTGGATCTTAATATCTCTGCTACCAGGTTTCCTTCATAACTGAGAGCCCGTGTTAATTACAGCAGAGCCTAATGGTGGGGAATATTCAGGGCCTCTCCATGTTTTGATAAATGGCTTTCCACTAAGATTTATTCCTAATTATCTCATTTGTCTTTCTCCATTACTTTTTATAGCTTAAATTTATGAAGTCATTAAGACGTTAGTGGGCCTGATAATGATTAGGAGAAGGAATTGTATGAAAGTGAATTATATGAAAATGATTATGGCTAAAGGAGTGTTTAAAATGAGGGCTGCGAAAGCATGGATGTGTGTGTGTGTGTGTGTGTGTGTGTGTGTGTGTGTGTGTGTGTGTTGAGGCCTTTGTTTGAAGGTGGTGCATGCCACCCCCTCCACCCTAAAACCCCCCCTGTCCTGCCCAGCTGATGCTGCCACCTTACACCAGTGGAAATAAGCATGATGAAACATCTTTGTCACTCTCTTCCTCCTTCTGTGTCCCTCCTCCCTGCTGGCCCCCATCGGCTCATATCTCTGCTCCATCTATCTGTCTGGTCTGACTCTGTTAACGCACGGCAATGTTCTCTCCAAGTAATGAGAGATGATCTTTCTCTGTCTCTAACACACTCCCACACGTACACATAGATGAAGTTTTTCTTCCACTGCATTTGGCTTTTGTTTAATTTAATTTGCCTTGGAAGATAATGAAACATATAAATACAAAGGCCCACGTGTGCATTTGGGGTTTTGAAGTTATGACCATTTTATGGTGCAAGAGCTCCCTGGAACCGTTACTGTAGTCTAATCTGTTTGTTGAAGCGCAGTGGTAAATAGCAGTCCTTCCCTCTGCCACTACACACTGTTTGGTTTGAAATTGCTAAATGCATGCGTATCTACGACCAATGCTTTTATGAGCTTTAAATACACCTTTCGGCAAACATGCTGAGTTCCCTTTTGTCATTTTGGCCCTTCCTTGTCTCTCAGCAGCGTGCTTCCCACTCTCCTGCACCTTCTACTCTCTTCTTCCCACCCTGACAGGCTGTGTGCCAGAGATCATAAGAGGCAGTGCAAGCCCCTGCTTAATGAATTAATTATTTGATTATTTAATCACCCAGATGAAGAGCGTCTTTAACACTGGTGTTAATTAGCCAACATCTGGGCCAGTCAGCGGGCCAGCCACACAGAAACAGAGAGAAGAAAAGCAACACACACTCTCTCTTCCACTGTCTTTGGTGTCTCAATATACATATTTGTATCTGCTACTTCTCTTCTCCAGCAATGTAGTCACTGAAAGTGTTAAAGCTGACCTGTTGTCTGTGATTTTAAGAAAAATTACCCCCCCAATGAAAACAAAAGAAGTCTCAAAGTTCATGTTGTGTATTTCCCTTTGAGTTCATTCTGTTTGTTGTTAATGTCCTTCATGTTTGTCTGCCAAAACAAAGGGGTTAAGTTTGTTTCATTCTCCCTACTTCAGTGCCTCTATGTTCATTTTTTTCTCACCTTTACTTGCCTCAACCCCATGCAGTGCTGCTTCTTGCCATTGGGAGGAGCAATGTCTTTTCTTTTGACCTGTAAGGCTCACTCCTTGATTTCCCTTCTTAATAGAGTTGCCACACAGCTGTCCACAATAAGATTGCTGATAATGCATGCAGATGGTGAGTTGTAGTTTGAGATAACAACAGCAACAGTTCAGTCTCATAACCTATTGCGATTGAGCAACAATCACAGTTGAATCGACTCTACTGCTTATTATATTCTATATAGACATGTCTTACATTGTATCCTATATGGATTTCCATCATTGGATTTCCCAGTTAAAGCGAACATGAAGGTCACACATGTGTTCCTATCTTGTTCTTTCTTCTTTTCAATCGTCTGTGTGTTTAGGAAGAGGGGGGCAGAAGGAGAGAAAGGCATGATTAAGTGAAAGACAGCAGACAGTGAAGGAGGGATGGAAGAGGAGAAAGATATTTGTGACTCTCGAGCTTGATTAAGACCACTTCAGTCTGGGTGGTTCTACTTCACACCAGCAGCGGCCTTCAATGGAAGAGGGAGGACTGGAGAGGTGTGTGTGTGTGTGTGACAGAGAGAGTGTATGTGTGTGTATGTGTGTGAAGAGGTGGAGGAGGGTAGAAGGAGGGATTCCCTTTAATTGCAATCATTCTGGCAGCACTGCAGGGATCTACATGCCATGCATACAATTAGAAGGGGAGAGACATCATGCTACTGGTCCCACTTTCTTTCCTTGACACCATGACTGTATGCACTACCCAGCCCAAATCTAAAACACACATAAATGAAGACATACTACTAGACAAGCTCTTTCTTAATACACGTTATTTGTTGTGGCTCTTTGACTGAGCCCTATCATATCTGTATATGTTGTGTATCAGCGGTGTGTTGTCAGTAGCATCTTGATTTGTGTGTGTGTGTGTGTGTGTTTGTGTGTGTTTGTATACATGCTTCCTGTGTGCTGCCGAGGTTAATTGAGACACACAGCTCATCTCTGCCCTGATGAGGGTCAGAGCACAGAGGCAGATCTGCATCCCATTAATCTAACCCCAATTTATGCTGCCACACACTGTCAGTCGCAACCCTGCCCCCCAATTACACACACACACACACACACACACACACACACACACACACACACACACACACACACACACACACACACACACACACACACACACACACATACACACACACTTACACACTCACACAGACCCATTAATTTGGCCCCAATTTGTGTTGTCTTCAGCTGCTGTGATGCATGGCACACGCTCTTGGATTCACAATCACAAATGCATACAGAACTCAGAACCCAACACTTGTGCTTTCTCACACACACTCACAAAGGCAATAGCAGTTCATGCAGAGTTGATGTCATTTACTTTTGATGTTGGCACTTTTTGATCTCCTAGGTGAAATGTAAAATCAAATCAACTACCAGAGAAAGCAAAAATCCCTAAATATCTACCTTGCTAGCACCCACTCTCTCTCTCTTTCTCTCTCACACTTACACACACACACACACACACACACACACACACACACACATAATATCTCACATCCATGTGGCCTATTATTCCTGCATAAGTTCCTGGCAGAACGCTGGCCTGACAGAAGCTAAACCCTGCAGCACCCAGAGAAGGAAAGCCAAATTAACCAGCTTCACTCTAACACTGAGGGACCATTAAAGACGAAACGCCTGATCTCCCTGGCCGGTTTTTCCTCTCCATCCTCTCCCTCGTTCCTCTCTCGTTTCCTCACTCTCCAGCTGGAAAGGTTAACCGTGAGAGGCTCTCAGAGACACTCCAGCAGACACACAAGTGATCTTTCCTTTAATTGGCTTTTCCACTCCCCTTCTCCTCTTCTCTTTTCCCTAGCAGGTCAGCACCGTCCACTGCAGGGCCCGACAGAGGAAACTCACACATATGCACACTCAAAACGACACAGAGGCAGTCAAGCTGAACTTAGGGCATGATGCATTGGGCAAGGAGTGTGTGTGTGTGTGTGTGTGTGTGTGTGTGTGTGTATTTCTGTACACCTTTAAATATCTCCATCCGACCAGTCAATCTGTCATTAGTAGTACAGGAGTAGCGGTGCTGTGTAATTGAGCTATCTGACTCTCGGGCCTCCATGATGTCCTCATCCATGAAACAGCTGACACCGCAGCTCAGCTCCTCACTGTCACACGGAGAGGGCACAAAGGAAATTCATAAGGAGAACACTGACGGGTATGGTGCCATTATCAGCCATAGCACAGTCCAGTTTTTTTTTAACAGCAGTGAAAACCTACAAAGCTCTGCTTCCACCTGAAAGAGAATTGCCCAAAATGAGTTGGAACTCGAGTTATTTCAATTTAAAACAAGCTAAATTCAGAAAAAGACATTAGAGATGCATGTATTCTGGTGCCATGAATACTATTGTTTCAGAACTGCATCTGAAGCCAAGCTGAACTCCTGCCACTGAAAGTCCAATCCTTTAACTTCTCATCACATCTGGAAAAAATACTTAATTGTGTTCCTCTAAACTCAATCTGGCAGCTAGCAGATCTAGATAGGAGAAAGAATCACAGTGTGAAATGAGCTGCACGCTACACTGACTTACCCGTGGTAGCCTAGAAACAGAGCTAGATGACTAGACAAGGCTGTTCAGACGATTGCACCCTGGACTCGGTTACGCCAACTATTCTGCTTCATCTCGATCTACGCACCGGGCCTCGCCACAGCCATTATCCACAGGGTGCAGTGTGTGAGAGGACATCATTACCAGCTGTCTGCAGAGCTGCCTCCTGCCCCTATCTCTGCTGACACCATCCTATCTAACGGCCCCGTCCGAGGAGAACCAGTGCAAGGCCGGCAACTGAGAGCAGCCTCATTCCCACCTGTCACAGAAACAGATAAGACACAGAGATAGCTGCAGCCTGCTGGTGGCTTTCTAGCCTCCGTTAGGCTGATAATGGAGTGAGGCTCATGACTCATCAAGTCAGAAGTTCAGATGCTCAGTCCCCATCTCAGACACAAGACGTACTGAAATACTTTTAATCACAGTAGTTCTGAAACAGAGCTACTCTGGTAGGCTTGGGCAGATTAGACTAGTCTGAAGCCACTGAATGTTAAAGCGCATTTATGAGGATGATGAATTCACCCAAGCAAACTACTGTCTCCCTTACTCCTTGGAATGTCTAGCCAATGTCGTTCTAATACGATGGGGTTAGAGCACATGAGAGCATGCTAACATTTGCCAATTAGCACTAAAAGCAAAGTACAGCTGAGGCTGATAGTAATGTCATTAGTTTTGTGTTATATACAAAACATTACAATTTTGTCTTGATGATGGTGCTAGATTAAACGTTAAGGGATCACCAAAGCGAGTATGTTTCATCCTGACGGGAACATACATATGTGTAACAAATTGAATGGAAAGGATTGATGAGACATTTCACTCAAAACCACAAACGTGAACCTCATGGCAGCATCAAGTCAGGGGATCTACAATATCATTATGACATATCAGCTACAGCTGATGTATTCCTATAGGAACCATGAATGTCTCCGCAAAATGTTGTGCCAATCTATTTTGTAGATATTGAGATATTTCACAGGGTAAGGGAAAATGTTGGCCCGCTGGGTGCACTAAAGGAAATGTCAGGGATTCATCCTTGGGGAACCATGAAGGTCTGTACCAAATTTCATGGCAATCCATCCAATAGTTGTTGGGATATTTCTGTTCGGATCAAAGTGTTGGTCCAACAGATCAACAATTCCCAAAGCCGTACTATTTAGCTTAGCTGGACACTACTAAATAGAGGGTTTTTTTTGTGATTCAGGTAAACTTACCCTTTAAGGGCCAGTATTCTGTTAACAGCAGTGAACTGTAAGTTATGAAGGCCATTATATAAACTACATGTAGAAAAATAGAGCAGTAAAACACCAGCCAGAGTTAGATTTCAAGTTTATTTTTCACAAATGAATGAAAACACATATGAGAGGTTTGCGATCCTGCCTTGGTAAACAGTGATTGTGGTGCTTTTGATGGCGCACTGTGATGTGCTGCAGTTTGACTGTGTTTGAAAGCCGTCTTTTCTTCGAGGTGGACATGTGGCAGCAGGTGGGCAACTACACAAGAGCAACAGGCGCTAAAAGGAAATGGGCTTTGAGGTTGTCATGGTAATGAGAGCGTTATGACTCAAACAGACTCCAGGCTATTACCCCAACCCACGCTCCCCCCACCCCCCCTTCATACTGTGGGTGCTTGCGTTGAGGTCAACTGGACCAGATCTTTTTGAATTTCTGCCATCACACCCACCCACCATGCTGTTAGTGTGTCCTTTTTTCCTTTTAAGTCACACACAGACAATGGTCCAAAGCGCTGTCTGACACAGTACAGGAAATAAGTGTTTATGTGGACGAGGCGCCCCTTCCTGTGCGTTCCCAGAGGGCCACCACCCCCCTAATCCAAGCTCAATGTGCGCTTCTGATTTCACCTTTCCTCAAAAACACTAACTCTGGATAGAATTCTCTCTGAAAACTCTTTCTCCTCGCATCATGCTTCTCTCACTCTGGATTTTTCTCATTCTGTTTAGTTTTTAATCCTCATTGTGTCACTCTCTCCCTCACTCTCTCTGTTTTTACTGGCTATGGAAAACAATAGAGTTTTGTTAGTGGATTTGATCTTTTTTGGCACTTCTACATAATTTTTTTCTCCAGATGACCCAATAAATGTGTTCACATTAGGGTTTTCAACTGGCAGCACGGGCTTCCAGTTCTGCAGTAGGTCATTGGTGAAGTAGACAGAACTGTGTGTATCAAAGCCAAACAGAGACGCAGCAGAAACCGGAGAGACTGTTTAGACCTGTGAGATGTTGACTTGTTACCATTGCATTCTGTGTGTGTGTGTGTGTGTGTGTGTGTACACGAATGTGTGAGCACAAGGGTCTGGTCTGTGCTCCCTGTTTGCTTAAGGTGGCATGAGTCAGCTTGACTCAAAAACAGGAGCCTGTTTTTGTGTGGCCTGCCAACTGCCTGTCTGACATTTGGCTAGCTCTCTCTCTCTCTCTCTCTCTCTCTCTCTCTCTCTCTCTCTCACACACACTCACTCACTCACTTAGCTGCAAGTCAACATCACTCTGCAGAGCAAAGCTGCCCTTAGCTCCCCATCGACTCAATGCTCATTTTCTGAGCTCATGTTTCCACCAAAAGTAATAACAAGTATTATTCATATTATTCATATTAAATCCGGATTTTCAAATAAGAAAAATAAAAAGTATGGTCAGATGAGACTTACCGAAGGTGTGGGATGTACATATGGGTGGCTGGATGCTGGGAATGAGGAACTGTTGTGATGGTGAAACTGGTTTGATGAGTTGAAGGCATATACTTGTTGGCTCAGATGGGAGAGAACTGAGAGTTTGTGCTGATGTGAGGGTCTGGTATCAGCTGGATTGGAAGATATGGATGTGTTATGGGGGAGAGTTTCCCAGTCTTCTCCGCCCATGTGCCCCTCCGAGCCACATTGCTGCGGTTATGAGCAGCCAGAAGGTTTTGGCTGAAGGCCTGAAGTTGCATAACCATGCCTTTAAACCAGTGGGGTGCCATGCCTCTCCTGAACTCTCTGCCTCTATCCTCGCTTTGGTTTTTATCACCTCAGCTTTTAGTCTCTTCCTATTGATACATTTCTAGCACCAAACATTGCTTTTTATCTTTTGACTTGATAATCCTATGTCAGATGGAGCATACACATGCCTTCATCAAATATTAGGGTTGACTGTTTCATGAAAGATAATTTAATCTCATGATAATTAATTAGTTTTTCATTAACAACAACAACAACAATTCAACATGGCAGTTAGGGAAAAGGAAATTGTAAATTTGAGGCAGTGAAAGTTCAAAGTTCTCTAGCTTTTGAACTTTGTAACATGTTAAATAATACATAAAAGTTGCTCAAAAAAATCAATATATACAGATAAACATGTTTTACTTTTTAGTATATCTTGCCAAGATAAGGATTTTATCTTTTTGACTTATTGTCAACAAATCTCATCAATAGACCAAAGCCAACTATTGTCTGTATAAAAAAGAAGTTGCACTTCCCTGTTTGCCTGAAAACTATTACCAACACTTCAATGAGCCACTACCTACTTAATCTGATATATGTTTTCACCAATTGTTTGGATTTTGTTATAGTTTTGATATCTGTCCTACACCTCAAAGCAAAACAAATATTAAAATATGTATTTATTGTAAAACTGGAAGCCAGAGTCACAATCTTGGTTTTGGTTTAGTTTGTTTCCTGTTTTATTTTGAAGTTCCATGCCTCTTGTGTCCTGTGTTTGTTTGACTTCCTGTCTTTGTGTTTTCCTCTCCTTTTTTCTGCGGATCACCTGTGTTAGATTTGTCTCGTCAGCCTTGCTCTGTTCCCTTGTGTTTCTTCGACCTAATCTCAATCTCCACATTTACAGACTCACGGATTTTCAGGCGCGCTCCCGCCAAATCCGTGAGGGTTTAGGGCTGTCCCACTGTCAAATTGTCAAGTGTTTGAGGGCTCTCTCACAGACATTTTGGGCCATTTGTGAACCTTTTCTGTAAATCAGCATTAGATGCAGACTTTGCCCAAGGGAATTACCCACAATTAATTGCAATGTGACGTTAAACACGAGGTAACTAGTGGACGCATTGGAGACGTAAAAAAAGGTAAACACAGAGGACGGCACATGATTGTTCAGCCTGGCAAATTACATTTACACAATAACATTAAGGATTAAAGAGACATTAAGCTGTTGTGACAAAATCAAGTAAATAGATTATTTGAAATGACTCATGTGAGGAAAGAACCTGGAAGACGTTCAAATCAGGGAGTAAAAAATATAACATAAATACCTACAATTGTACATCATATTTTTTGACGTTATCATGGTAATGTGATATGTTGCAGCAAAGTGCTGTCCCATTCGTATTTACACCATTTCATGCCCTCACAGTCTGTCACACTCAACTATTTAACAGGTGACGTCAGTAAGTCCCTGAGGGTTCAGGGTTTAAGGCCTTAGGGGGGACATTGGGATTGGGTCTTCCACTTATCAGCTTTCAGCCTGCCCTCGTGTCTGCCCACCTGTGTCTGGTTGTCTGATTAGTTTATTGTGTATTTTTGTAATAATGTATGTACGTATAACCTTTTAGCACTGTATGGGGCCTTTCGTGTTAAAAACACATGGAAAACTCCAGTTGTGTCGCTTTCATCCTTTTATCCAATGTTGTTTTGGAGGTGGCGCTACTGTCATTACGAAGCAACCATAACATGCATGCTGCAATGACAATGATGATGAAGTTGCGGTTACCTAGCAGTAAACTAAACAATAATAAACATAATTCCAGCACAGTAAATCCCTCACAGTAGCTTTACTGACAGAATTGTCTGTGTCAATTTGGCTGATCTTTCATCTGGATGTTGTAACATCGTTGGAGGGAAAGGGTAAAGCAAGTCAAATTATTAAATGATTAATTTCTCCTCCATATTTTTACCATAGACTGACATGTATGGAAAAAAGAAAAGATATGTACTGGCTGTGAATGGTTGTTCCTCCTCACATGACATGCGGTGTGAATGAACGGCAACATTCCAAAAGTTTAAACTATTTTAATCTAAAATAGACTCGGGAACGCTTGCACACCGCGACTGCGTCTTTCTTGTTTTCAAGCTTGCCTTACGCATGTCTACATTGACAACAATGGATTTCAAAGCACACAATCATGTTATTTACTATTCTTATTTTCAGGACAGACTGGGCTATCAGAATATATATGTTATGGTGATGTCACATGAATGTATAAGTTGTTATATGACCATCAATATAAATGAAAATCAAAAATGGTAATTGATTCAAATCAGTCATAGTGAACAAGACTTTGTCTTATAGAATATATTCTTCTAGGCTTTGTTGATTAGGGAGAAAAATAACTACAACTGTGACGTCAGTGTGAATGTCATAACGTCAAAATGTAATAACAAATATTATAGTATGCCATTGAAATATCATTAAAAATGTCATAGTATAGTATGCTATACTATGACATACAAATGTCAAAGAAACATATGTTATGAAAACTGACAACTTAAAATGTCAAAGTATAGACAACCATGAAAATGTCATAAAAATGACCATAGTATAATGCCATCAAAAATAATGGCTTTTTTATGCCATCAAAATATCATAAAAATATCATACTATAGTATGGCATGAAAATGTAATAAAAAAATATCATAATATAGTATGCCATCAAAATGCCATCAAAATGCCATAGTATACTATGACATAAAAATGTCAGCAAAACATAAATTATGAAAACTCACCTTAAAATAATAGTTATAGTAAAATTTGTCAGTATAAAAAAGAAACGTCTCAGAAAAGCCTTTGCACCAGAAGTTAACCAAACGGGCTACGATGTACCAGAGATCTGGTTGGACCGGATCGGAGAAATGCAAGAACTGAAAGTTAGTGCCAAAGTGGAAGAGTGGGCTAATTTTCTGATGACCCTGACCTACGCCTCACTCGCAGCCCACACAGAGCTCACAGGGAATTTTAGAGCAGCCTTCTTGGCTATTACCCATGATGTCATGCTACGATGACTGAAAACAGCAGCCTTCAAGTTCGTTAAAGAAACGGAGAAAGAACAGCTGAAGGACATCTCGGACAGCGAAGAAGAAGAGCAAGAAGAGGGAATGCGTTCGACCCAGTACAACGGACGAGCCCAAAGCCAGAATCCGCAGGTAGAGAATGGCGGATGGAACCCGGTGCAGGCATCCAACCAGAGTTTTAATGAGTTAAAGAAAATCAAGCTATGGTGACTGAAAGAAACCCAAAGCGACCGTTGCATGACTACCTGATGCAGATGTGGCTCATGGTTAACAGGACGATGAAGCCAGGAGAATGTGGCTGTCGTATGTAACAGGTGACCCAATGGGTGTGGAAGATTCAGCAGAAGATCACTACAAAAGACTAGTACTAGAGGATTTTGAAGATGAAGAAACACAAATTGAGAAAGCCCGGAGAAACCTAAAAAAGGGACAGACACTCACCCAAGCATGTTATGCCTTGAGTAGAGCAATCCCGCCAGGAGAGAAAGAGCTCTTAGGAAGCTAACAAAGGGCTTCATGAATTAAGTGGATTTTGTGACCCTAAACCCCTGCGCAAGTACCACAGAACAGATTCAAGAGATGGTGAGGAGGTGGGACTTGAAGAAAAAGCACTACAAGGAGAAAAGGGAGAGAGGAAGCCAACAAAGCCAACCCCTCCTAAAACCTCGCATGACAACCCGAACCTGAATGAAAGGTTCGGGCCACCACAGCAACAGAGGAGGCCACAAGATGGCTTCCTTCAACTCCAGCCTGGCATCGCACGGCTGGAACCAAGAAGCCTGACGGTAAAGCTGGTAGCAGAGGTCAGTTGCGACGAAGATGTTGCAGTTGTAAAAGGGAACAATGAGGATGGAGGAATAGTGACTCTATGGAGCTAAACTCTCTCATCAGTGGAGAAGAAATACCCAGCCGAGGAAAAGGAGCTAGCAGTACTGGAGTACCTTGAAGGACCTGGCTCAGGGGCAGAGTATCAGAGTTCTCACTCAGAGCCAAGTTCATTGGTTCCTGAGGAAGGCCACTGTGGAAAGCACGAAAGCAACAAATGCAAGGTGGGGGAGATGGGAAGACATCCTGCTGGATCCTGACCTTGAGATTGGCCCTGCTCAACCCGTCAGCAAGAGAAAAACAAAACCAGACATGACACAAGAAAATCGTATGAGTGGACCCTGGATCAAGAAAAGGACAACACTGCCTACTGGGGCTTTATCCTGAAAAAAGGGGAGAAGGAGCGGTACAGACAGAAGGGCCGGACCCCTACTAGCGCACAGGCCGGGGAAGTAACAGCGGTGTTGGAAGCTCTGCTCGAACTGGAGCGAAGACGAGTAAAGAGGGCGAGAGTAATAACAGACATTTGTTACTGTGCCCAAGCCCTAAATGAAGACCTATCTATATGGGAAGAGAATGGATTTGAGAGCGCTAAAGGCAAAGGATTGGCTCACGAAGATCTATGGCGGAAAATAGCCAAACTGCGGCTGAATATGGACCTTGAGGTGATGCACCAGCGGGTGCACGCTCGAGAAGGAACGCACTGGAGAGGAAACGATGAAGTGGACCGTTTCGTCCAGATGAGGAAAATTGTCTTTGTTGGGATCGAGAAATGGGACAAGACGCAAAAAGAAAGGATTGCCCCAGAAGAGAGAATGAAAGAGGTGGTGCAGGCCGTGCATGAAGCACTGGGCCATGCAGGCACCGTGCCTACACGCAGGGAACTGGAGAGACAGTGACTCTGGATTCCAGAACAAAAAGTCTGCCTAGTCCTCAAAGACTGCGAGCTGTGTGATCGATACAACGCAGGAAGAAGAGGGCAGCGGGTTGCATGGCTCACCATTAAAAGTACCGTACCCTGGGGGTCAGTGAGCATGGATGTAGCAGGACCCATGGGGTGACGGGAAAGAAAGGTGAAAAGTATCTACTGGTTCTTGTGGACTCTGTCAGGATATGTGATCACAAGGGCAGTAAGGAAGGCTAACGTTAGCAGTGTCGTTAGCATGCTGGACCAGGTCAGCAGTATCCTAGGGGTGCCTAAGGAACTCAGAACTGACAACAATACCCATTTTCGCAATGTCAAGGTAGACCAGTGGTGCCAGCAAAGCGGGGTGAGGAGGATTTACTCTCCTCCATACACACCTCAGGCAAACGGGGTTGTGGAGCATACCATTGGCCTAGTAAAGAATTGGATTGGAAAAAATGCTAACAGCAGAGAATGGAGTACCAAGGCCCTGGACGTATGGACAGCCTTGAATACCAGGTTCCGAAGTGACAGACCCTCCCCCTCAGAGAAGTTGAATCATCGCCCGTTCACATCACAGGACGTAGGGCAGGGCTCTGATGATAAAAAGCCGAAGCTCGGGCTGAGAGTCCCACTACAAGTTGGACAGCTGGTCTGCATCAAGGCTCAAGGCAGTTCAGAGGACTCTGCAGTCAAGTCCAAGTACGATAGATCCGACATAATTGAGAAGATTTTGGACAGCAACACAGTTCAGCTGAAAAAGAAAGGAATCCAAGGAGTAGGACAGCTGAAACCAGTTCCTAACTAGAAGAGACCAGGAACTAACATGGCCAATAGCACACACGACTTACCACCCTATGTCAGAATGGCCACTGTCAAAAAGGTGGTTACCATGAGGAGAAGTACTACGGGGCTCTGGGCAGGCAGGGCCCTGAAGAAATTAGAATATGCAAAGAGAGGATTTATCTCTAGTGAAAATGAGGTATTGGAGTGGAGAGGAATTAAGAATGCATGCGTAGTCTGCCTGAAACCGACTACCCTGGCAATTTGTTGGGAGGGATCTGGACACCAGAAACCGACTCGGATCCCCGGAAAGAGGAAAGAGTTTAAGGGGATGCTCCATAAGCCAGAGAAGGTTATGGATGCATATATCTGCGGACTATTGTAATGGTAAAAATTTACCTTGCCCATTGTAGAATCTTTTAAAGCTGAAATAATGAATATCGAAATACCAGAATGTCCTTTAAGATCTTTTATTCTCTGCAGAGAAGAGAACATCATTTCACAGACCTCGCAATATGTCTGCCCAATGATGCACTGCTCTTCTAGCATTTACTCAGACATGATATACAGGAGGAAACCGTGGGGGGCTAGAGGAAAGACAGTGTATTCAATTAGTCTGATAAAACAAAGGATCATCAAAGGCACAGAAACTCGTCTCCAACTTGAATCAATGGCCTGTCTCCCAATATACTTAACATACAGTCAGTGGGGGGAATAAGCCATTTGCTATTTGTTCCCGCCTCAGGTTTCTGATAACTCAAAGAACAGTTCACACAGATAGAAATATAACTACAATCAAAGAATATATAAAAATTCCCATTACACTATGCAGAGTGGAGTTCTCACCCAGGTTGACCATCATCACTCAGTGGGACCTACGAGGAACCAAGCAGGACCTCGGGGAATGCGTCTTCAAGTGGGATGGACAGAGGCTACATCTCTGTGGGTCGTGCAGTCTCCTCCAAAGATGTGGACAAATGGTGCAAGTGGGAAAAGCAGAGGGATGGCAGGTGAGGAAATTCCTCGAACCAATCCAAGTCCTGACACCGACCACCGTGGAAGAAGAGGATGCTGGCGCAGCTTTCTTAGCAAACTCAGCCCAGATTCAAGGGGAGAGGAGGGAAGTTGGAGCACCCTCTGCACCACCACTTTACCCATCACCAATGACTCTACCGGATGCAAACGGAGGCCAAGAAGCTAGCCCCCTGTTACAAACATTATGGAGAGAGATGGTGAAAAGAAGCTGGCCATACAGCCCGACCCAGGTAAAAGTTATTATTATGCTGGTGTACCTGATTCTTGATAATCTTAGTTAAAAGGATCAAAGTCCAGCTGTAGGAAGGACAAGGATCTTTTCACAACTGTATCTGAAATTCGAAACGCTAAAAACCAAATTGAAGGAGCGTCATACTGCAAATAGATTCTTTATTTTACAGCATAAACTCTGCACTCATCTTGTGAGAAAAGATGAGATGAACATAATAATTTGCATCAAATTCACATACATCTGTGCCTACTACTACTACTACTACAACAACAGGCTTTTTAAAAGTTATGCTTATGAGTATAGTTTTATTACATACGATTTTATATATTTTTCATACTATGACATTTTATTATACTATATTCATATGTTATGACATGCTACAGTGACATTTGTGTGAAACTGTTTCTAATGGAATACTAAACTATGGCAATACTATGACATGTTTTATGACGTGCAATATAGTGCATTTTTTAAGGCATAAAAGAGTGGAACATTTATTAAGACAAACTTATTTTTTAAGGCATACTATACTATGACATTTTATGGTATATAATACTATGACATTTTCATGAAATACTATTTTGTACATTTAATATAAAATACTATACTATAAAAAAATTATGAAATACTATACTATGACTTTTTAGGGCATATAATAAGAATTATTTTGTTACATAAATTCTTTTTTATGGCATACAATACTGACATTTTTTGACAAGCTTTATTATTATTTTTTATTGCATACTACACTATTATACTTTTTAATGCTTTTAGTGACATACTTACATTTTACATTTAATATGGCAAACTAAACTAGGACATTTATTAAAATTTTTTATTACATACTATATTATTTTTTATGGCATTCTATAATAAGACATGTTTATGGAATACCATACCATTACTTTTTTTTAAATAATTTACTAAACTTAAACATGTTTATCGCACACTAAACAATGACTTTGTTTAATATTTTTTACAAAACTATGCCATTGTTTATGACAGACTTAACATAGACATTTAATGTGATATACTAGAATATTTTTTTGAAATGGAATGCTATACTATGACACTTTTATGGCAGACTATAGTGTGCATTTTTTATGGCACAATATAACATGACATTTTGAAGGCATACTATACTATGACTTTTTTTATGACTTTAGTTATGATGTACTATATTATTATTTTGTATAGCATACTATATTAGGACATTTATTCTGACCTTGCCATGGCAACGGCGGTGCATGAATCCCATGAATTTTGCAACATTTTTGTCCTTATTTGTTGTGGGTTTTTTTAGGGTTTATCACTGGCATATGAAAGAATACATTCATCAACATCTGAAAAGGAAGCGTGGGGATTGGATTGAGTGCAGTTGACTTCGAGACGTTCACCGCCGACGGCCGACCAACCTGCCAGACCTGAGAGGGAGGAGAGCCGAGATGAAAGCTAAGCTAACAAGCTGGGACCTAAGGCTACTCCACTATCCAGCCTACTGCTGGCTGTCTGATGCCATCTTTGGCCTGGCTCCATCGTCCATCCCGGATCAAGCTGCACTTGACGGGCAGACATAAGGATAGAGCGCAGGACTCCAGTGGAATAAGACATCATGATACTTAGTACTGGATGCTTGGTACTGCCGTTTACGTTCCTTATGATGCAAATAAAGAAAACAATGCACGACAGGAAAGCACTACTGTTTTCTTTTGTTTTGTCATGTGTTTGTTGTATTACGATTGGGCTACAACTGAATTTCGTTGTGGATCCCTGTGTACTGCATAATGACAATAAATTATCCTCGAATCCTTAATGACATACTATACTATGATAATTTTTGAATTTTTTTTATGGCATTACTATGGCATTTCTATGATTTCTTTTCAAACAAACCATATAATTAATTTTATGGCATACTATACTTGACTTTTAAAGGCCATATAATATAATTACATTTTTATGACATAATATATTTTAATGACATACTTTCCTATGATCATTTTAAACATGTATTCATTGATTCTATACTATGACATTTTATTGACTTTTATTCCAAACTATATTTTTTATTTTTCATGACATACATTGTTTGTTTCATGACTGTGACATTTTTTATGGCATTCTTTACTATGAAGTTTATTCTGACTTTTTAATGACATACTATAATATGCTAATTTGTTATGACATTTTGAAGGCATTGTGTACTATGACATTTCTTTGACTTTTTGAAAAATTATATTGTGACATATGTTATTGCATACTACACCATGACATTGTTTGTGACATACTATGTCGTAATTGTTTTGAGGCATACTATGGAATAACATACCTGTGACATTTTTAAACATTTTTCATGGCATGATATACATATAATATTTTGAAACACTACAATGTAATTTTGTTTACTACATTCTATATTGTTAATTTTTTATGGCATACAATGACATTATGACAACATTATGAAAGCATACTATACCATGTATATTTTTGACATACTATATTATGACACGTTATATCATTTTTTTATGACCTAGAAAACTTTTTATGATTTTTTCATGACACATTTGTATGACACATTTGTATTAAACTGCACACATTTTTTATGGTATACTCTGACATTTTCATGGAATATCATATCATGCATTTTTAGGGTATAAGATACTATGAATTGCTACTTTTTATGGATAACAATACCATGACATTTCGTGACATTTTTATGACTTATTTTTCATTGCACACTACACTATGACTCTTTATTATACTATACTCTTACTTTTTTCAGGGCCTTTATATGTCACACTCTAGTTTGATATTTTTATGGCATATTTTATGGCATACTATATTATGTTATTGTCATTACTTTTTGGGGGGCTAGGCAATATGGAAAAATACAAATACCACAATATTTTTGACCAAATACCTTGATATTGACATTGTCTTGAGTATATGGGCTTTCACAAAGTATTTACACAATGAGATGCATTTTTTATATTCAGCAATAATGTGGATATGATGACAAAGTGGGCAATGACAATTCTCCTCTCCTCCAGGCCCTTCAAGTTCCTTTGTTCATTCAGCATTCTGGACAGAAAACAAAGACATTGACACCAACATTTACAAAACATATAAACATGTGCTCCAGTAACAAACCCTGGTTCACCAATTTTTAAACAACAAGAATTGAAAATCACACCAAATGATGATGTTTGATTGTATGTCTATTACAGACCATTTCCTAAAATTTCATGAATTTTCAAGAAGTTTATAATGAAGCTAAAGAGGCCACTGAATTTAAAATATGTTGTATGCTTTCAATATTAAACATCATTAAACCCAATGCAGCTTGCAATGAGAAAAAATATCCCATATCAGAGCTAAAGAGAAGATGTTGTCACAGTTTGTCTGTATAACGTTACCCTTCTTCCCATGTCATCCATTGAGGCTAAATTTCCAAAAGGGTGTGACAAATAAAAGCACCAGTCTTTACACGCACACATCTTAAAGTAGAAGTGAAAATCATACAATAATACATTTTATAGAATGTATCTTTATAGTCAGCACTGACAAAGGAAAGTGTACGACAGACTAATGTAAACTTGATCCTGTTCTACATACTCCAGTATGGTAGGTGGCGGTATACACCAAAAATTAGGCAATGACATTTGCCAAATAACGCAAAGAAGACAATGACCGTGGAAAGTGAGGAATTTCAGGATGTTCATGAATAAAATGATGAACATATGAAGGATTTGGACAAACCTGAAGACTAGTTCCCATGGACCATGTAAACACCCATCCACCTGCAACCGTCTATGAGATGAACACATTCAAACCAACCTTTTTGTATGATATAAAAAGCGGATATTTGTTAAATTTTGTCATTAAATAATTAATTAATCATTTTAAGACTAAATGGCCTATTTTGGTAAGAGTTGTATCTGGCATCTGCCTACAATATTAGACTTTGTGAGAAGTTTTATCAAAGCCACAAAGATATTTTTTTAAATAACAGATATGCTAACAATAGTTTATAAATTGCCTCAAGAGGAAAGACACACAAACACCACTTTTGTCATTCTATACCTGCCAGATACAGTGCAATACTGCAATCAATCAGCCATTAAAACATAATCGGTCATAATTTTGTCCCTTGAGTTGTAGAATATTTTATTGGAGAGGAGGGGCTGTGACTTTGTTTTTTGTTTGTTTGTTTTGTAGTTATTGGCATTAACAGACACTCAAACCTCTCAAATATGCATAGTGTATGCACATGGCACAACGTGGTACCATCAATTAATATTTATGTCAACCAACATGTAGGGCTGCACAAAGGTTGTTTATATTCCGGACTCCGAAATCTGGAGGTATCATTAAATGATGCTGGGAAACAGAACATTCTATCTGGCAGCTTAATTGAGAATGGACTATTTTAAGAAGCATTTGCATAGGCACAAAAGTTCTTTCAATATAAAAAATTCCAACAAGATATGCATTTTATTTTTCATTTCAAGATTAACTTTCCAACTTTCACAGGTGTAATTTGGTAAATGGTTCATGGACTTGCATTTTTATTGAACCTTTCTAGTCTTCCGACCACTCAAAGCGCCTTACATTAAATGCCATCATTCATCTCCTTCCTTTTACTTAAACAAGTATCATGTATTTATGAAAATGGTCCATTAATCAGTAAACATATTTAAAGTATCAAACGTAAATGCATTGGAACAAAGAAAAAGCTAATTATTGTCTTATATTCTGTATGTGTTTTACTGAACTAAACACGATCAAAATTCATATATTATACTTTACGTAGCACCAGTGACTGCTCAGAAAGGAGACGGTGCTAATTGCGATTTTACAATTTTTTTGTATGGTATTTCATCACCAAATTCACTTCTGAGAAATGTTGAGACGAGAAATCAATTGTGTTTAAGTCTTAGGTTTATGTAAATTGATGGCACATCGAAGAAATTTGCTCCAACATTTTCGAGATTGAGAAACTCCACAAACTGGCACAACAGCGAGCTAGCGCCTGCTAGGGCCACTAGCCAGCCAGCCAGTTGGCTACAGAGCAGCCTCTGATAGGGCAGTGACATACTTGTAGAGACAACATCACCCTTTTTCAACATTAGTTTTACACTGATTAAATCAAATACACTCACACATATTTGTAGGGTTAGCATTCCACAGTTTTATTGCTGTAACTAAAAATGCAGTTTGAGCAACTTTTGTCGAGTAAGTTATAACAGACACAAACATTCGTCAGAAACCCCCAAAAAACTCAAAACTCAATTAGAACCATAAACCCAATCCCAATGCCCCGAATGAGGCCATAAACCCTGAATTCTCAGGAACTTAACTAACATCACCTGTTAAATGGCACAAGTTGTTAATTTACAATTTTTTGTATGCTAATGGTTTACTTCTCACTTGATTTATCACTTCAGTAAACATTGTAAACATGACTTTATGGTCTCAATCGCTAGTTGTATGTCTTCTTCAATACAGCATGATGTTCATTTTGTAAATTATGGTCCCATTTAGAATAAAATAGAACATAAAGCGGAGTATGCTTTAGGACGGGCTTACAGTGATTGACAGGTCGCTGCCGCTACCAGAGCCGTATATGGCATCTCTCGTCACTGCTGCGCGGTCCAACGATGGCAAAAAGCAAAGATGGTAGCGAATGGCCAAAATCCAAGATGGCGACGGCCAAAACGCCGAACTCGAGGATTCAAAACTGCAGTCCACAAACCAATGGGTGACGTCACAATGACTACGTCCACTTCTTATAAACAGTTTATGTTTGCGACCAATGAACAGAAGTGACCATATTTGTACAGCGGAGGTTTGACGTAGAAACGCTATATACGGCTCTGGTAGGGTAGCGACCTGTCAATCACAAGGTAGGCACGATCTAAAGCATACTCTGCTTTATTGTCTATTTTACTCTTAATGGGATCATAATTTACTAAATGAACATAATGCTGTATTGAAGATAACTTGAAACTAGAGATTGAGACCATAAACTCATGTTTACAATGCGTAGTTAGGTAATAAATTAAGTGAGAAGTAAGGCCATTTTCTCATAAACTTCCATACAATCTGACTTCTTTTTGCAACCAGAGGAGTTGCCTCTAGCTGGCCAGTAGTGTGAATTCACATTTAAGACACTTCCGCATTGGCTTTAGCTTCAGAATAGGAGGTTTCCGCCTGGACAGCACTTTGCGTTACCATGACAATGTCATAACATGTCATGTACAATTGTGGGTATTTATGTAATACATTTTTACTTATTGGCTCGCCTCAAGAGATGAGAGGTAATTGTCAAATAATGTATTTACTTGTTTTTGTCCAAAGAGCTTCAATAACAAAATTAAATATTTGATCAATAAAGCTGTGTAATATAGTCCACTTGCATTCCTCTGCTTTCATGTGTTTTCATGTACCATTTTTAATCATTAATGTTTCTGTGTAAATGTAATATGCCAGCCTGAACACCCATGTTCCGTCCACTTTGTTTATCCGTTTTTTACATCTCCATGCTTCCACTGGTAACCCTGTGTTTAACGTCACATTGCCATGAATGGTGGGTAATTCTGTTGGGCAAAGTCTGCAGAAATGCAGACTTAATGAAAGTGTTTATAAAGGGCTCAAAATGCTTGCGGGAGAGCCCTCAAACACTCGACAATTTGACAGTGGGACAGCCCTAAACCCTCACAGACTTTGCGGGAGCACGCCTCAAAGTCCGTGAGTCCATAAGGGTTGAGATTGGGATTGGGCCATTGTGGCCGGCAGCTCCCCCTTCAGACTTCTGCAGGCATGACTAATCAATCACAAGCGTCAACTCTCAAAAAGGCTCAACAGGTAGATAATAGATTAACTCCTCTAGCAGGTTGACATCCTTTTACAGTCAACAACTGGAATTTTCTTCAATTAAATAAAAATAAAACAGAAGTAATTGTTTTTGGTACCAAGGATGAACAATTGAAAGTCAGCGCTCAGCTTCAATCACTGATGTTAAAAACCATAAACCAAGACAGAAACCGAGGTGTAGTTATGGATTCAGACCTCAACCTGAACAGCCATATCACGACAATTACAAAATCAGCCTACTATCACCTGAAGAATATAGCAAGGTTTAGAGGACTTATGTCTCCACAGGATTTGGAAAAACTTGTCCACGCTTTTATCTTCAGTAGACTGGACTACTGTAACGGTGTGTTTACAGGTCTCTGTAAAAAACATCAGAAAGCTGCAGCTCGAGTCCTCACTAAGACCAAGAAAGTGGATCACATCACTCCAGTTCTGAGGTCTTTGCACTGGCTTCCTGTCCAACAAAGAATTGACTTTAAAATCCTGCTGTTGGTTTATAAAGCACAGAATGGTTTAGGGCTAAATACATTTCTGATATGCTGCTACCTTATGAACCGTCCCGACCCCTGAGGTCGTCTGGGACCGGTCTACTTTCTGTTCCAAGAGTCAGAACTAAACATGGAGAAGCAGCGTTCAGTTTTTCTGCTGCACATATCTGGAACAAAGTCCCTGAAAGCTGCAGGTCTGCTGAGACCCTAAACTCCTTTAAATCCAGATTGAAGACTCTTCTGTTTGCTGTTGCCTTTAATTGAACCAGATTCAAGGATCTTAAACAATTTCTGCATCTCACTACTGTATTTTATTTCTTAAACTGCACTGCAACTTTTATTCAATTTTTTAGCTTTTTAATGTTTTACTGACTGTTTTAAATAATAATAATAATAATAATAACTGTTTAAATGAATGTTCTTAATTGTTTTTAAATCGTCTTTTCTTTTGCATTATGTTTTGATGCTTTTAATGGATTTATGTGAAGCACTTTGAATTGCCTTGTTGTTGAAATGTGCCATACAAATAAACTTGCCTTGCCTTGCCTTGCAGTAACTTTACTGTCCTGTTATAGGACTTTTACACTTTTAGTTGAGCTATTTATTAATTATTTTTTTAATTTTCATGATGGTTTTATTGCCTATTGTATTTTTTATCCATGTTCAGATTCCTAATAAAATCAATCTATCACAATAACAGTAATTCAACAGTGCCATCTTCTATGGCTAGCTAACTTGAAAAGTTTTACAACGTTATGTTGGTATTCCAACATGACCTCACTATGAATATTCGTAATGTTACGCTAGCTAACTAAATGTTTGCTAGCGTAACATAACATAAGCTAACATGTAAAATGTTAGCTTATCTGAAGACATCACTCACTGTCTTTTTTTTATGTCTTATGTCCTCCGTCTTATGGAGTTGGGGATTTGGACATTGCTAAAATAACTTTCTGAACGTGAAAACAAGCAGAGCAAATTAGCTCTGCTTAATTATCCATGATTAAAATACATTCTAAAGTCAGTTTCATGAGTTTTACCAGTTTTTACAAGGCCTCGGGTGAGTCATCAGACCAAAAATACAGCAAATAAAGCAGCAGCCAACCGGAGGAATACCCCAAGCCAGTGGAGAGCCAGCCAACATTTAGGCAGTGCTTTATTGTCGAAGTGCCAGCTCTGGGTATCTGGCACGTCCCACCCACACAGATGAAAGCCAACTCTTAAGTGGCAGTGTCTGCTCTGTATGCACCTCCCCCTGTCTGACACAGGAGCTCTGCACTAAGAGAGAGAGAGAGAGAGAGAGAGAGAGAGGAGTGCCAACACTGTGATGGAGCTGATTGGGGTGTGCTTGTGTGTTTGCTATTGCATTCATTATTTATTTAGTTAGGAGTTATATCTCCCCATTTTTTTTATTTCTCCCTTTTTATTGTTTGCCTTTCTCTCCCTTTATGCTGAATTCACAAGCAGGTATGTATAAAGCATTTTAATGATCCCTAACTGATTTCTGAATTTGCTTTAAAATCGCCTTTAAGTGGGGTTGAAATTTGCAAGGTGATTGTGGTCAGTGGTGTGGGAATTGGTTATTACCCCAAACCATCCAGTTCAGTTATATACATTGTCCCTGCCCTGCACTCTGGAGTCTTTCTCATTCAGTGTGTTATGATCTGGTTTCTAAAACTCAGCAGTGATAATATTTATAAACCAATGAATCAAATAACTGTTACTTGCTCCATTAAAAAAATCTGTCCTTTATTGTTTTTTCATATTGTTTGAGATGCTGATGCAGTGGCAAATAAACCTCAGGCAGCATTCCACCAAGTCACCGCAGGAAGTAATTTAATGGCCACAGGCAGAAATGACTTAATCACTAGAGACAATTGGTAAATAACGAGAGTCAATGGGAAAAGATTCTTGCGCCGCAGGCCAGAAAATACCAAACATGCGGTGGTGGCGCTTGGCGGTCACCTACCTTTAGACAATGTAGAAAATTTCGAATTGATTGCAGATTATATATTTTACTCTCTTAGTATATAATATTATTTGAAAATATTTCAACGTTTAAAAAAAACTATTCAATCAAGGTCTAGGAAGTGGGGAGTGGAGGGGCGGCACCTTAGCATCCTCTATTGGCCGGCCACAACAGGTTGCCGTCAAACTCTCAAATTGTCAGACAATCCGAATCAATAGACTGGCCTTTGGACTCATTTCACTCCTGTCAGCTGCTATAACTCCATAATTTATATATTTATATAAAAACTGTGCAGTACATGACTTCTGCTCTGATTTACTCTGGTATTAATACTGTAATATACTCTTTATTTCAAGTCATATTCTTATTTATACTATTCCTGCATCTTAAATACTTAATCATAGAGCCCCATTTTCAGCATTAATTTACACTATTGTTATATATTGTAATACACTGCACATATTTGTGATATTTTTTTCTTGATTCTATTTTCTTACAATCTCGCTATGTTAATATATTTATTCTAAAATGGAACAACTGCAACCTAACCCAATACTTGAGTATGGATGATTCTGACTGAACTTCTGCAGGGAAATGACCCAAACGGACCCCTGATCAGCACTTCAGATTGATCAGGTAATGTGCTGCACTGCAGCTATGCAGAGCCATTAAATCAAATGACTTTACTCTGTCTTAGAGTGAGATCTTTTAGGTGATTCATCAGTGATTCATTATCTAACGGATGCTCTCACAGCAGAGGGATCTAGCTCGGAGATTAATATATCTGTCATCGTTGTATAAGGAAGATATATGGTCTTTGTTCAACAGAGCAGGGATGAAGTAAGGGAGCGGGTTTGTATCAGCACTGGACATAGACATTTTTAATGAGAACATCACTCCAAGATCATATTGGGAATCGGGGGCTACTGTGTGTATGTCCTATAAAGAGATACTCAGCACAAATCCTCCCCTTTTAAAGCAGTTCTACTAAAGCAGAGCTCCAGCTGCTGTAGAAAGCTTTTAGTTGTCTCATCTCTCTCACACTAACTGACGTCAAAACACATATCAGATGGTCTGGGAAACGTTTTAAGGCTTACACATGCAAATGGTCATCTATCCTCCGCCCATGCTGTGTTCCACCCACTCTCACTGCTCAGGCCGACTGCTCTGCTGTTCCTGCTGCTTCCGGGAAACCGAAGCAGAAACAAATGTCTCAGTCCTGCCAACTCTTGTGTGCATGTGTATTTGTATGAGTGTGCATGTATGTGAGTGTGTATTCTATGGAA
Organism: Ophiodon elongatus; assembly: GCA_016806645.1. Taxonomy (NCBI): domain Eukaryota; kingdom Metazoa; phylum Chordata; class Actinopteri; order Perciformes; family Hexagrammidae; genus Ophiodon; species Ophiodon elongatus. The sequence goes on from JACSYO010000471.1 coordinate 279,183, forward strand.
GCCCACTGGGCTGCGGTTCCCTCAGTAGTCCTGCAGCGGCAGTAACTCGATACAGTGCGCACACATTTTTGTTGCTGATCCAAGCTTGTCTGCTTGCCATGATTTTAGTTTGGTTCAACTTGTTGTAAAACACTGCTGTGCAGTTTGCGCTGTTAAAAAGGAGAACATGTAATCAGCATCTAATGAACACAGTGTGCCATGTTATGAAAGATGGTTAAATGCGCGTTATTATTTTATTAATTATGTTGATTTGTTGCTGTACACTTTGATTTAGCATTTTAATGGCTCTAAATCATATCTTAATGCTTAGAGTTGAAAATACTATCTGAACATCAGCTAATCTCCACAACTCCATTCCAAAAGTTACAATATAGAGTCATGGCGATGCCGAAGTAACTTTTGTAATTACGCCTGTCTTGCTTTCTTTCTTTCTTTGTCTCTGATCCCCCCTTCCCCTCCTCTTCATCGCCTCTCATGTAAGAAAAGATGTTTCTTTGTAAGGACTCACTGGCACCACTTCCATTGACTCACACAGCTGCCCCAATAGAGCTCACCTCCCTCTGATTTACAACCAGTAGTGGTATTATAAGTTTTTTGTTGAGTTATTTATTGGCACTTTCAATCCTGTGTTTCTGCAATTTGTGCAGAGATGTTTGTACTGTTTTACCTCTGACATTTAGAGAAACACGATGTGACAGGATGTGATTTATGCAATAAATAAAGAGAGTTAAGTTGATTTCACAGCAAGGTTCTTTGACTTGAAATGAAGAAGAAAAAAAGTCCTTTAGATTGAATATTCAATACCTTGTCGGAGTTCTTGACCGCTGCTCAGACTACTTTTGTATTTTTTTATTTCTTACCAAAGTCTTAAAATAACTATGGTTAAGTCTCTAAAGACTAAATGTTAATGTTGAATGTGAAGGTGTTAAGGTGTCGTATGAATACACGTTACTCCAGAAGAAGAGCTCGACTGTTTTGCATCTCTATATGTGAAACAAGTGTAAGTCACTCTGGATGTGAATCCAAGTTGTGTTTGATGCTTCTCTTGATGTATTGTGCAAACCTGCGAAAAACTATAACTTTGAACCTTATACATAAATCGAAATGTAACCAACTTCCAAAGAACTCTATGTGCATAACTGTGTGCACGCACAGAAACAGATAATGGTCTCCCTGAGCAAAAAGATTATGCTATGTGATTTAGGTTAGATTGAAAACAAAGTTCATTTTATGCTTCATTGCTCCATATGAAGATTTAAGAACTACGCTTCAGAAAAATGTCCTCCCTCTCCACAGATTTCTTCTGGTTGGATGACTCATAAAGACTTAAACTGTATTTTAGAAAGAGAACTTTTTTGTGTGACAGAATTTATTTGTAGAGCTTGAGAGGAGACAAAGTATTTGGTTCACCATGTTCAGTTTTGTGTAATAATGAATCATTTTTTGTGTGTTGTTTCACCTTAGCACTTTCATGTACATGATATTATAAATCAATTAAATAATCAACTTTCAGACAAATTAATGTGTTTTCGTGAGTTTCATGTGTGCCTGAGCACTAATGAGTTCATCTGAAGGCCATTGTTTGAGAGCGGCTGGGTGAAAGAACAAGTAGTAGAAACATATTCAAGTTTGCAGTTGAACATTATGTTCTTTTCTCTGTGTCTGGCAAAGTCAATCTCTCACACACCATCAGCAACCAAGCAGTGCATTTGTACCATAATTGCCATTCAGAATCATCACAAATTACATTGCCAAAGCGTTGATATGAAAGGAGAAGATTTGAATGGATTGCAAAGGATGCAAAATAGTTGAAATTGTAATAGAGGTCCCCTGAGAACACTTTTACAATAACCCCTATAGATGTAGCCACACATGAAGGTTACATGGTTATTGCCTCATATAATAGTCACATCAGAAATGTATTAGGCAGATTGTATGAGTTCTTGTGTCTGTTGTGGCATTCCTTTGACCCAAAATTAATAAAAAATCAAGTATTTCCTAGGTGTCTTTGTGACTTCAGTGGAGGAGGGTAGAACTGTGTTTGGTGGGAGCCAAGGGCGAGCGGCTTGTCATGTCAGGGGTATTAATTTATGATTTCCATCCCAGCTTCTGACCTCTTCACCTCCATTAGAATGCAGCCTTTGTAATTTCATGGTTAATATTCAATAGCCACTTGTCCCCTGTGCCCGCTTTGTGCATGTGAAATTTCTGGAGGGGGTGTGTATCATTTTTGATTTGTTGAGTTTGTGTATGTGTGTTTGTGCATGTGTGCATACATGGAAAAGGAAATGAGGGTCGACTACATCGTGGCTTCCTGCAAAACAGTTGCAGATGTCCAGAGATGTCCTCTCTGTCTCTACTCCCACTGAGTCATTTGAATCTACTCCCTCATATACACACTTTTCTCATTCTCTCTCTCTCTCTCTCTCTCTCTCTCTCTCTCTCTCTCTCTCTCACACACACACACATACAAATCTACAGTACATGCAGGCACCCACACAAAAATACAGTAGCTGACCTCTACAGGCCTTTGCCTCACAGCCAGATTCTGATCCTCTTATCAGTGAACTCTAGACACAAGAAGCAGAGGATGGGCAGCATTTCACTCCCAGTGGACAGCACACACATGTAAACACACAAGTACAAATGTGCATAAACACAGAAGATCAGAATTGTTTTCATGAGACCTTACTGCTTTGGCCACTTTCAAGAAAGAAAGAAAATGGGCAGAAGAAGAAGAAAATCTCAAACAGTCAAAGTCCCCTGCATTTCTCCACACATTGATGTATTGGCCTGAACACGCATTCCTACTGAACGACTCTGGCAAGCCTTTAAAAAAACACATTAAAGGGCTCTGTTCTGCATGAGCCCAGTTGTTGCTCTGTTTTCTCCCTTTATCCCCTTTTTTGCTCTGCTCTGCTCAGAGACAGCTAATCTGGTGGGGTTATGGGAAAATCTGCAGATGCTAGAAGATGATTGTGACAATATAATAATGGATAAATAATAAAACACAGCAGGGAAAAGATGAGCAACAACACCGTAACAAATGGGAGAAAATTACCCTAATATACTGTAGATCCACTGCTTCTACCACAGATGGTTACTTTATTAAACACTGCACGTTGGCCATACACTCTAATCGCTTTGGCAAAATGTTATCCTAGTCCTATGTTGTTTAGTTTGTTTGTATCAGTATTTCCCGACACTACGTTATTGTCCGAAGTCCCCCCCACAGCCCAATAAGATGAGATCAAATAGGTCATATACACAATCCCTCAATTCCAAATTTGTTCTTTTGATAAGATTATTTTAATACTTCTTCCTTCACTGCAACTAACTCTGGTTTGTGGAAGCATACTTCATTCAGTAAGTCCTGGATAGAATTTCCTTTTATTAACTATGCATTGAAGAATTAATATATCTGCATCAGAGAGGAGAGAGACTCTTATATAGTTAAACACATTTTATCCGAACTAAAATCAAGTGCAAAGCATATTTCATGTATGAGGGTAAAGAAAGGACAAGTAAAGAGCAGCCATGAAAACTGATCTCTCCAGCTTACCTTTGGTTTATGAACACATTTGAATTTGTGCACACAGAAAACAAAGTAGATGAATCTGAGAAGAAAGTTATGATGAGAGGTAATTCTTTTTCAGATAGAGTATATTCTCTCCTTGTTTGTAATGGATATTTATTTCCTTCTTAATAGTTATGGAAGTTTGCCAGACAGTGCAGGTCGGAAGGTGAAATGTATAAATATAGTTTAAGCTGCATCTTGAATTTTGGTAATACAACACTGTCCAGGTGATGAATAAGCAATTCTTTGTTGTTATTAGATTCATTTCATAGAATTGCTACATAGACATTTTTTTTAACATGCTAGACTACAGTACAACTGGAGTATTTATATAACCATAATGTAATAAGGCCATAATGTAATAAGCTTGGAGCCTATGTGAAAATGAAGAAAGAATGATACATGTAGCCTGGAGTTCACATTGTTTATTCAGTATTAAAGTAAGAGATTTTAATGTGACTTCCAGGACAGCAATTCAAATTGACATAAAAAGGGGGTAGTGTAAACAAAATGACATTATAGTGGACTACAGTCTGTTACAATTCAGCTGGGCTCGGATACTAACAGAGGTGGCCAGCCCTTTAAATCAATATCCAAATTACATCTCATAATAAGATAATAAATCCATGAAAGTCAACAGTTAGACATTTCTGTAGTCAAGGTAATTCTAACAAAAATACTGATAATACTGTATGGACAACACAGAAAGTAAACTTGTTTTCTCCCAGTATTACTTTATTAGCTTGACTGAGTTCAAGAGAAATATTTGGAGATTATATGATGACCTGTCTGGTACAGACACTACATCAAATCCATATCTCCAAACTATCTCCACAATCCAGAGAATGACCTAATTGTAAGAACGTCGTTCAGCTGGGGACTTTCTTCGTCCAGCCAGCGTTCTCCATCTCCAGACCAACCAATCAGTGTTTTCTATCCCTCCAGACTGCCTCCATTCTCCACAAAGTGTTAGGCACTTCTCTGTATAGACATAAAGTAGTGTTTAATGATCAAGTCATAAAATATTATTCCAACATCATTAAATAAAACTCAAATGATGTGTTCACTGTTTTTTAATCCAGACCTTATTAAAATGTTGTTTCACATAATTTATATTGCATGGCACAGCCTAGCTGTAGTATTGACAGACTTACCACTCTGCTACCCCCTCTGACTGCGCTTTACAGTCCAATAGGATCAAAAACCCAGGTGAAGATACTTTTGGAAACCAGGAACCTCACAGGACGGTCAGACATGTATATATGTGCTCCTGCTAAAAAGAGAGTTGCAAGCCATGCTGTCTCTCACAGGTTTTTGTTGACTTTATTCCTTCAGTTACATCTGTACTGAAAAAGAAGAACTAAAATCAATTCAACTTAACAGAAAGCAACAGACCACATAAAAGCCTGTCAGTGAGCTTCCCATTTTAATTTTTTTTTATTAAGTTTGGTTTTTAAGATTGCCCCTTTGGACTGTATTTGAGTCCAGTGTGAAGCGGCAGAATAATAATCCTGAAACTTGAACAAGAGTGAGCGAGTCATAAATGATAGGAAACATCACTTCAGTTGGGTTGAGTAAATACACAGTGAACCTATTGTTTTAGTTGAAAAATTTGCAGGTAGGAAACATTTGTTAATATTTATTCATACTTCTACTCACCTTAATAAAGTGGTTTGCATGAAATCAAGGTGAGCTGTTTATTACAACTGCCGGCTAACAGTGGAGGCCAGTTATTTCGTTGACTCTGTAGCTAACTACGTCTGTTGGGTCATTTTTCTTATTTTAACGATTGACTTCTGTTGTTAACAAATCAGTGTTTTTATTTTGGTTTCAAACTTACATACCCCCTAGAAATGTATCACAGTCCACCCCTAATCTTTTTGTGACAAGCTTGGTCTGATGACAGAGAACATGTCCTTGGATGAAGCAACATTGTCAGAATCTGCACTTGGAATATGTTGTAAATCGAAACAAATGACATTGTTATCACGTCTATACACAACATTATAAACTCCAGTTCTCCCTTCATAAATCTCTTTATACTGTAAATAAATTGCATTGTTTTCCAGGGCTCTCCAGGATTTTGTCTCAGTTTAGTTGGAACGTGTCAAAATTTAAAACACATCCATTCTGATATCAACTGATATGAAGAGTCATAAGATCTTCTCAAGTTGCATTTGTTGTTTTCTGAAAACTTGCTTTTCCTGTTTCGGTGTTATCAGGTTAATTTACAGCTTTAGTGTATATTTATATCAACAGTGTTATAGTTCAGCCCTTAAAATAGGGTTTAATCAACCACAGCCACATAAGCATAGCAAAGACCCTTTAAAGTAAAAGTAATTGTAGGTCTAGAAACTAAAGTCCAGTAAGAGGAAAAAACTCTTTGGTATTTCCAAGAGAAAGGGATTGCACAAACAGTATTTGATCAGAGAGGAGAGAGATTTGTATCAAGTCATTTTAAAATGCACAACAGATCTAGGTGTCATCTCAAGAGGTATTGGGTTGGAGAAGGTATGCATCTGAGCATACGAGAGTGCGGGCCTGTTATCAAAAGCGTACCATTCACACTACGAGCATATGGATTTATCTTAGCATAATGTCGTGAGATTTTCACTCAAGGAATTAAATTAGATCTTGAGCAATGTCTGCTTTACAGAGAGCCCGGCAAAACCCGATAACACAGAAATGTGATTTTCACATTAGAGGAGAAATGCAAATATCTTAACCAAAATCTACAAAACAAGGATTAATAGAGATTTGGTAAAGGCGAGGAATCTACTTGAAAATTCAGGCCTTAAGCTAAGCCAAGGCCATTTGTTCACATCGCAAGAACGACAAAGAAAAATGAAACGTATTAAAAAAGAGATGATGACTCCCAATCCTCTACCAGTCCGTCACCAGCTCTGACTATCCAGACGAGGAGGAATCCACTGAATAAAGCCGAAGCCCCTCAATAAACAATGTAAAAGTAAACAAGATGTGAAACATTAAACGAGGAGAGACCTCTGATTAAGAACTCTCTCCCTTCACATGTTAAGAGTAGAGAATGTGTCCATGACAGATGCTATCAACCATTCGCTCTGATGTCCATCACCTACAGTACTTATTTAATTGGACCCATCTTCAGGCTGATGCACAACGCTTTCATGATTTTTCTCTGAAATAGGTCCGTCAAGTGAGATCATATGAGCAAAATAAATTTGTGTGTAATATTGCCACAAGCCACCATTAACATTTTCTCCATTTTGTACGTTGCAACAAGAACAAAGACAGCGGTGGATTCAACATCCTCCCATAAGGGTGTGTGTGTGTGTGTCACAAAGGCCACTGTATGCAATCAAACTGGAAGACTTTAACCTTGCCAAGGACAGGAGGACAGACTACATTTCTACTGAGATCTGAGCGTCCATTTTCCCATTATGCTGCTGTTCTTATCTACAGAAACACTAAAATCCGGTTAAATGGAGCCATTCTCTCATTTGCCTTTGGAGGTCATTTTTCATGCTTGGAGAACTCCAGTCACTCAGATGGCACAAGGGGCTCCATTGTAATAATAGCTTGTTCTGTGATGGTCCAGAGGCCCGGTCCGCACAGCCTGGCAGACACTCGTGGACCACAGCTGGAACTCACTCTGCCCCATACATCCAGCTGTGCAGCAAGAGGCCGACAGCAAAGACAAGGCAGGGAAGCTACTGTCCTGTCGTTTGATCAATAAAAGAGGGACGAATTCACCAGTGACTGCTCTCAGCATATTTTGCTTGGCAAACCTTGTAAGAAACATTTTACATATTGTGGAGCCAACTAGGCCAGCCAATATAGTTTAAACCAAGGAGCCCAGGCAACAAAGACTGGATGAAGCGCTTCTCAGCTCTGATAAGACATGGGTCAAAGTTGTTCCTGGGCTTGTGGGAGTGTGTAGCAGACATCTACTTTGCCCCCCTGTGCTGGTGGTTGGGGCCCTCAGGAGGAGAAGCAAAGGCTGCAGCACTCCATGCAGATCTCAAGGCAGTCTGCAGACTCACAGCAGGCGTCGATGATGCCACAGTCCATGTCACAGGGCAGGTCACAATCGCCACACTCCTCCGACGCACAGCAGCAGCAGAAACACGAATCGTCCCCCGCGCAGGAGCCGCAGGTGGCACAGTCCAGGACGATGTTGCACAGAGTTAGGAACTCACAAAAGAGGCAGGCCAGAATACAGTGAACACAGCAGTCTGGAGAGAAGGAGCGACAGACAGGGTGAGTTTCTCAACAGTCACCATCCATGATTATATTCTTATGGAACCATTTTGTATTCTAATCTGCTTTTCTTTTTCTGCTTTATGCAATATTTTCCTTCTCTATATGCTTCGGATACATAAACGTATATTTATATGTCATGCTAATAAAGCAAATTCAAATAAAAAAAATGAAACTGAGTTTATCAGAAATAGTTTGGTAATGCAGTCACTATGATAGGTCAGAAATCATGAAACATGATTAGTTTTTTTCTTCTCTGTGCCAGGCGAGAGTTTACGGACGCCCAGTCCTGATGACATTTAATAGGGAGTAAAACATTTCTGGTGGAAATAAGCCTGTTATCTTTACCTCTCTGCTCAACCACAGAACTCTGCTTTGTTGAGCTCTCTGTATCAGTATTAGTCACGTAGAAGACATATCAGTCTCCACTTTTAAGTATTAGTGAAAATAAAAGGTGGCCCCTTTCACCATATAAAAGTTACCTTGAGTTGTAAATGATAACTTCCAACTATTTGCAGTCTGCCATGAATCTAGCCTTCTTACAAAGATAAAAAAGTTTGTACAACCACTCTAGCCGTGAATAGGTGGAGGAATGAACCTGCATTTCAAAGCAGGAATGGTTAAAGGAATGACAAGGTTAACATATTTAGATTTTTTCCATCCTGATGAATTTCTCTTTTGGTTTTTGATTCATATTTTTTTCAGTTGGCATTTACAGTTAGTAAAGATTTATAAATGCAATTGTTGAGTGGGTTCAAAAAACACTCTTCAACTGAACCATGAGTTGCTGCTTTTGCTGTATATTATATAAACCATTAATGCTAATTTAACCCTTTAAATTCCAAAAAAGAATTATATTAATGTTTTTTGGGGCCAGAGAAGATGTGCAAAGAAGAATCCTGATCCTCTGACAAGACATGTGGAATAAAACTTTAATGTTGAACCTTGCTATCTATCCCTCCCTCTCCCACTGCCTCCAGCCTCCAAGTCAGTTTCTGCATCTCACCGTCCCGTGCTTCTGTGGGCATCTGAGAGCTGTTGCTCTTGGAGCTGCTCTTGCTTCTCTTGCTGCCCTGGGAGGTGATGGAGGGGTTGGACTGTAATTTCTTGGTGTGTTTGGGTCCCGCTGAAGAGGACGAGGATGTGGATGAGCCGCCTCTCGGGAGGGAGCCGAGCTTAGGATGCTCATGAGGGCCTCCGTTCCTGACCCCGTTGGACTGGAGGGTGTGCGTGTGATGCGTACAGTGCGTGTGAGAGGAGTGTGTGTGGTGCTTGGCTCCGTTCCGTAGTTGGCTGCTGGGCTGCGTCCGACATGGCTGGGTGTGGTGGCTGGGCGTGGATCTGGCTGCTGGTTGAGCTGAAGAGGGACAAAAGGACATCCATTTACAATAAACTGTGGACAATAACCATTTTTAAAATGAATACAAATCAATTCAGTTCAAATCAGTGGTGTTCCCGTTATTGTGTTCAGGTCATAAAAATGACAAAATATCCTTCACCATTAAAGTTTTTGTTGTGTTGAATTGTAGTATATTGCACAGCTGTTGCTGTTTTGATCCTATGAGGACAGAGTATGTCCACCACATGAACACGATAGGTGTCTGACACTATTCTAGCAATAAGATTTTGACTGAGAGTTGTCATTGCCAGCCATTAATTATTTACACGATTAATCCTTTTGTCTGATAAACAAGCCAAAGCCCAATGACTTTCAATGCGATATATAAGAGACAAGCAGCAAATCATTTGAGAAGTTGAAAACCAGAAATGTTTTAACTTGATTAATTAATTCAGTGATTAATCAATTATCAACATTTTTGAAAAACAATTGAGTAAACAAATTCAGCGCTTGTTGTGTTGCACTATACTGCCCAGCTGAACCCTGTTCCTGCCTAAGACGGTTCATATGTGGAAGCTGAGTCAATTTTTATTCCTATCATTAAATGACAGGTTTTCTCGCATATCCATAGATATACACTGAAAACACTGTTAGTTCCTTTAAAAATAATTTCAATTTACATGGGGGACAAAACCTGCGGTCCTCTTTTTGTGAAAAAATGCATTCTGAAGTTCAGCTGAAGCTAAAATGAAGCCTTAACCCTGAATCAGTCCAATCACATGGGTTTCATCCAAAGTTAATGTCTTCTTAATACCAAATCCCTTTCTGAGCGCAGTGTGGGGGCAGACTGAAAGACTGTAACTTAGGAAAATATCTACTTGATTTGTCTTACTCAGACTGCTGATGTTAGCTTTGGCTGCAATATGGAATATATTTTACACAGAAATAGTGGACTGTGGATTTTACCAATTTGGCCAGTATGGACAGGAGGAACAATTAGAGTGAAGAACAGTAGTGTCAACGTACATACAAGCATGTGAGCATTGTTGTAAGTGCTTGAGCAGACTTGCCAACATGTGTGGATAATGCAGCGGATCACTGTACAGCACTGAGGCAGGGCCGAGGCCCCCTCAGTGTGAGTGCGTGCAGACTTGTGCTGATGTAGCGTCATCCACAGGAAGGCTCTGGGAAACTGAGTTCAATTACAAAGCCCACCCCAAAGGCAATAGCTCATGGGAAGAGCTCTGTATTTACTGAACTGACCACTGATTCTACTTGTCTAGACTCTTGCACAACTATAAAGAGACAACCAGGAAAAAAAGCTGGATGAATTAAATGTGTAAGAGAGGAAGACAGGGATGTTTGTCTCTAGAAAAGCCCATCCTTTCAATACCTGAGTTTTTGGAAGAATGCAGTTTTGAACAACATATTTCTGGACAACATATATAGTATCTACAAACATAAACACTTGAGAGCATGCACAGTTTTTAATTCATTCAGCAAGACAGATGGAGGCAGAAAAGCCCACCTTCGCTGCCAAACCAAACACACATCTTTAAAAGAAGAATAAAATGGAGGCCTGGTTTATATATATTATGGTAGTATTTAATACCATCCTATTGAGGTAACCCAAAACATTTTTCTTGACTTGAAAGCATGATGTCAAGAGGTGTGGGGAGAATTAACAGGGCAGGGGAGAGCACAACAGAGTGTGGTCCTGAGCTCTGGCTATGAAACACTACTGGCAATAAAAGCGTCCGTTCGATAACCACTTGGAGACAGATAACCCATCCAGGCCTGTTTTGATTGGCTGATGGCCGTGGTCACACAACCAATCCAGTGTTATTAAAGATTCTTTCATTCAGCGTTTTCTAACTTTGCTCCAGATGTTTGGCAGGCTGCAGGGCCAGTGTGTGTGTTCGTGTGCATTAGTGTGTAGGCGTGCATGCGTATGCAGGGCTAGTAAGAAAGACGGAGCCATACTTTCTCCTCTAAAGTATGTCAAAAGTCAATACCTAATGCTCTCCTGTGTTATGTCTCACTCTCTTTCTCTTTTCCTACCAAACTTCATCTCCTCCTTTTCTGTCTCTCTGTCTTATTGCTCTCTTTTAGCCTTTTGCACAATACTATATTTTAACACTCTGAGATGGCCAGGATGTAGGTCGGTAAGATAAGAAGGGGATTAGAGAGAGGGGAGGGAAACTGTGCACACTTTTTTTGTATTCCCGCTAGGTCTGTATTGTCCAGGGGATTGTGAGTGGTTGAGAAATTCATACTTCTTGTGTGTGTGTGTGTGTGTGTGTGTGTGTGTGTGTGTGTGTGTGTGTGTGTGTGTGTGTGTGTGTGTGTGTGTGTGTGTGTGTGTGTGTGTGTGTGTATGAACACAGTACATAGGCGGATCTGGCAGGCAAACAGACAGACAGACAGAGAGAGACGGGGAGTCAGGACTGTCTCCAAACAGAGCTTGAGGTTAGGCCCACTCACACACAAATATATGCATGCAAGGACACGTGCGGACACACACTCATGCACATGTGCACACACTGAAAAAACACAAGGTCCCTTTGTCTGAGATCAAGAAAGCAGGCTAAGGGAGAAAGATTGAGTGAGAAAGAGAGAAAACAAAGTTGAAGAAATGGGTTGCTGCTTGTGCATATTTGGACCAGGAGGAAGCATGGGTGTGACTCATAAACACAATGATTCAGCAGTGGGAGCTAGTTAAAAATAACAGCAAATAAAGAGCCAAATGACTGTGTGATTAACATGATGAGACTGGGAAACCGCAGAGCGTGCGCGAGTGACACTAACCAGCAGCGTTGCCGACTGGGGGTCCTGCGATCTCTGTGGTGTGTGTATGTACATGTAGGTCTGTGCAGATGTGTTGGTCTGGTGAGGGAGCATGAGTGAGTCACTATCAGTTGAATGCAGCAGCACACACACCCTCCACACCTCTTCCTTCTCTCCTTGTGTCTCTCAGATAGCCTGTACTTACACACCTCCCTCCCAGACCAGAGATCTGCTGTTCACCCCTCTCCCTCGCGCTCTCTTATCCTCTGTTGGAATGAGTCACCAGAATGACTATGAACTCTGTCTCTATTCCAGCTGCTTTATCCTACCATCTCTTCTGGTGCAGTTTTTCTGTCTATGTAGGTCAAAGTGTTGAAATGTCTAAACTATAGACATGAGATCAGTCAAAAAAAAGCAGAAAAGTGTTTCTTTGCACTCCAAATGCAACTTAATCAACAAACAGAGAAAAAGGATGGATGGTGCAATCATCAACAACTCTGCATCCTTACTAACTTTACAAAAATGTACATGAATGCTTTTATTGCTTTTTTGCATTATCAAGCACAACAGAGGCAAAGCATCTGGGTGTCCAATCAAATATGTTCTGCTCACGCTCACTGAAGCAAATTCTGATTGCTGGCAGTGTAATTGTTTTGTCAATGAGGATATATGCCATTCATGATGGAATTAAAGAATGATGCGGGCTTGGCTTGATTGGGGCAGTTTCACAATATTTGCACAACATTTCAAAATCCTCTTACCATTTTGAAATGCCTTTAAAACATCTTGTCAGCCCGGTCTCCCAGAAACATCTCACCCACTGACTCCCTTCTGAGGTTTTCTCGCATTGTAGCGTTGTTTTTATTTGTGGGCCAAAAGTGTCAACTACTTAAACTGTGAGAATGGGAAAATGATACCTTGCTGCTTTATAATGTTATTTAAAACCATTTTCAATGAGATTTACCCACATTTTTGGCTGCTACATGTATACAGTGCTCCAACCAACACTACAGCATTAATGAGGCTTGTTTAGTTGCACCAACTCACTGTATTGAAAAAGTAATAAGAGCACACTAAAAATTAAGCGTGAGCCTAATCACAAAATTGTGATTCACAATATCCCATAATTCAAATTAAGACTACAACATTTTAGATCGTACCTCTGTTAAAGTTCTTCCTCCAACATTTATAAAAGTCAATGTGATCCTGATGAACTACTGTCGTCAGTGGTGCTGCTACGTTTACTTTATTTGTTTGAGTCATTTGTGCTGCCAGGTTAAAGATACCAACGCCTGCAAAACACCCCACACCTTATTTGTAACTACCAATAGAAACCTTTTCCCAATGAGGAGTTCATACTGACAGAACATACAATATGATGCACATGTGCTGCATCACAATAAGCAAGCTTTATGTAAACCATACAACTAAAGACAGATGTACAATAGGCAGATCTGATTTCATTGTTTTGGCCCCTGAGGATGTACTAGGGAGCTGTACTTCTAGCAAAGTTGAGTGACAAAATCTCAGTTAAGTATTTGAGGAAATTTTGAACCCAATCAATCCTCATAATTGCAAACAACCTGACACTAAAATTAACTGAATTAACCTTTAAATAGAAGGCCTATAAACCCCAAATTAAGAGATTGTCTCATTCACCTGTAAAGTGTTTATATACAATAGCCTGAATATAATCAAACTAGCTCAGAATTCAAAGGGTCGACGATTTCAAGTTTCCTGATGTGTTCGTGCATGAACATGTTTGCGGAATATATAGCAGGGAAAACACAGCTGTGCATGGGCATTAGACTTTTGTTTTAAAATTTGCAAAGTACATTTATTTGTTTCTGTGTTTGCATGAAAATATGAAGTATTATGTTAGCTGATGCAAAACAACAACAACATTACCCAAAAGTTCTGGAAAAACACGTTTTTTCTTGTGGTTTTTTGACATTCAGAAACACTATCGATTCCCTTTAACCCAGCTATTGGAAAAGCACCCCAATTCCCCCTTTAATTCTTTTGCAACATTCGACTCATTTGCATGAACTTCTCCTGATAAAGGAATGGAAAAAGTGTGCAAATATTTCAAGAAGAGGGTTAGGCCTATATTTTGAATAAAAGAGGAAAAAACTGCAGATTTGCGAGAACAACACAGAAACACTCTTCTTTGTCCTGAGACATCATCCAACCACCTCATTCACAATTGACACCTGTGACATCACTACCCACACTGTCACAATAATCTGTACATGACAGAACATGTAAATTATGTGTGTACAGTACCAGTCAAAAGTTTGGAAGGTGTGTCCAAACCTTTGACTGGTACTGTATGCGTTTACATGTGAACAAGAAAGACGTGGATAGTGAATAGTGAGATAGTGAATTCAGAGAAAGACAACAGAGACTGACAGAAAAGGAAAGAGAGAATTAAGGATGAGGAGCAGAGATGGAAAACAGTTTCAGCACAGTGACTGGTCTCCAATTAAAGGCAATATCACAGTCCTGTTAGATTTTCCACCAACAACACACTGCACACTTCTCCCCTTTCATGACAAGATAATAACAAACAGCATTTCGCTTACACACACGTCCATGTCCTGATTCGCTGATGCTTAATAAAGGACTGCCTTCTCTCTGGTTCATGTTAACATCTCATTTAGTGAGGATATTTCAAATCAAATGATCTTGTCAGTAATGAATTACATGTGTCATTGGTTTCTTGTGAGTCCAAAAGAGTGTGAACATGTGTGACTGTGACGTCAAAGACGACAGTGTATTCATGACATCACTGTGTGTCTGACTCAGGTCATAACACACACACACACACACACACACACAGACACACACACACACACACACACACACACACACTCACATCTGTTAACACCTCTCTGTGCACATTGTTCTCAGACAGCTTGTCACAGGCCCAGGGCCAGACACATACTATAGCTCTGATGTCATCACTGCGAGACAGAGCACAGAATGAGGCGATTTTCTGTTTTTGCTTCTGTTTCCTCACCCTCTCACTCACAAACACATTCGCACACACATTCACATGTGTCACGCAGCCACCCATGACCTCACCACAGACTTGAGTCACAGCTATTTTGTAACGTCTTCACGCACATCATAAAGCCGGAGGAACAGATGATGATTGAGTGTTTGGTTGCTGATGACACAGACCATGTTTAAACTGCATTTAGACTGATAGAGGCTTATGAGATTCACAAAAGACACACAAACCAACTCACACACGCAAAAAGACAGATACAAACATATAACAATGGAGACGAGCAGGGATATGCTGCATATACACCTGAGAAAGTTTAGAACTTTCACGGTTTACTTCATGGTTCAAGTCCTGTGAACGCATGTGTGATTGTGTAAGATGTAGAAGGACACTATGGATGAAGGGAGGAGGCACATGAAGGCAAATGGAAAGCCAGTGAGGACTGGTGTTCATGGCGGTACATTTTGTCCAAGCCTGCTGTAGTTGCATAACCCTCCCTGCACAGCATATGGAGCTGGTAGGTTTCATGGATTTTATTGGGATGTAAAATAAGGCAGGGAGAGAATGGCAGACAGAAAATCTAATTTCAGCTTGGGCCTGAAATAGACAAACACAGCAGACAGGATAGGTAGAGGCACAAACATAGACAGAGACACCAGACACTCACACACCTACTCAAAACACACTGAATTCACCTACTTATTAATTTCCTGAATGAACTGCTGGCTATTCTGTTACCGCAAACTACCATGGGGCAGGTTTGTGTGTTTGTGAATGTCACCCATGGCTGGCCCTGGATTCCAGGAACAAATGCTTGTAGTTTTGTAACACTTGCTCAGATTACAGGTTACTCAACCCTCTTCTCACCGCTTTATTCCTCCTGTCATTCACTTACACTACTCCTCATTTTCTGTGAATGACAGGAAGGGCAAATTTAGACCACTGTATAGCATTTACTGTTTTTTTACCAGTGCTTTTAGGTTAGTGGCCAAGCATCCAGACAACTTAGCTAGAGGTTGTGGGTGTTTATTACTGCGAAGCTCTATAGTTCGAAAATTAGATTGAGATTCTACTCATTTCAAACTGGAGTGAAAGCAAGGAAAATATATGTGGTACTTGCGTAACCTTTGGCTTTGCTGCAGAGAGTTGGAGCGACTGCACGTCAAAGAGAGTGAAAGAGAGTCTCACTGACTGAAACATAACCGTGGGACTAGTAATATGAGGGAGTGAAATGGGTGGTGGCGGTTGGTGATATGACTCTGGAAGGAGAACTTCCAGGTGTTGTGACGGTCCTCACCAGCAAATTAGGGTGGAGTGTAATGACTGGACAGCTGGAGATTTTGGAAAGTAGTTTAGACTTGAGCTGAGTGTCTCCTCCTGCAATTGTCTTACAGTAGCAATTTCTTAAAGCAATTAGAAATGTTATTGGAGAGAATATGTCAGAAAACGGCATCACAGATTAAAGAATAAAGAGCACAACTTCTGCTTTCTGTTGCGGAAGTAAGAAATCCTCATTAAAAATCACATTGACATTTTTAATAATGCAAATGACAAAAGAAATCCAGCCCAAAAAAAACATCCTTAAATCTATGTCGTGTGGTTTAGTTCATATGTCTAGACAGGGATTGTAAGTTTTTACAGAATGATGTAATAGTGACGTTTGTTTAACATATTAGTTTAAAGCAACCTTTAATAAACACTTTCCCATTTTCCATAAGACTGACAGACTGAAGCCAGTTGAGTAGTGAGCTATCCGAATAAACAGGGAGGGACAAATTGCAGAGATGTATTTCTTCAGGCATTCTTTCCATTATCTTTTTTTAAATTTTTCCCTCATTTTATTCATAGACATTAGAGAGGTGACAAAAAATGAGGAGTGAAATGGATGGATGACTTGTGACAATGGTCCCCGATTTGACTAGAATCAAGGATGTTGTGATAAATTGGTCGCCATCTTAAACCCCTAGGCCTCAGAGATTACAGCTAATACGTTGGAAAGATGACACTCGTAACATGAATGTGGGTGAATATCATGGATAAGAAATGGCTTTGCTGGAAAAATACCATGGACTTTAGTTTTTATGAGAAGCAAGTGCTGTACTCATCTACTGTTTCTTAAAATATACATAGAAAACCCCAGAAACACGTGACTTTTCAGAAACACCAGTGAAATAAATACTCAATGAGAGAGTGCATTGAGTTCCAGACACTAGTGGAATCAGCTAACATCAATGTGACAGGACCTCAGCTCAATTTTGATCAAATTGGGGCTTTTGGGGCTATTTATTTTGATCTGACTGATTCCAAGATGTCCAAGGAACCCTAAATAAGTAAAGTAAATTCAACAATGCCAGTCAGACAGAGAATACAATGCAGAATAAAGAGCAAAAGAGGAGGAAAGGTGTTTCATTTCAAGTTTGGTTATTTGGGTGCTTGTGTTCAGAAATCAGAAACTTAACCTGCTCAGTAGACAATGTAGATATTTCTCTCTGTATGATTACCTGACCTATTTCTTCAGGGTGTGCAAATATATCTATTTAAGGTCAGGACAATGTGACTCATCAGACCAGTGATCGGTAATGGAAACAAAACTCTCACCAGCCTCGTCTCCATGTCTGTGTGTGTGTGTGTGTGTGTGTGTGTGTGTGTGTGTGTGTGTGTGTGTGTGTGTGTGTGTGTGTGTGTGTGTGTGTGTGCTATTTACTCACATGTGATGCTCTTGTTGGGTGTTGTAAGCTCCGAGTGTGAGAGGCTGCTGCTCCACTTGTCTCCATCATCGCCTTTCAACTTTTCTGGGGTGCCATTTAACCTCAATATGAGGGGCTCAGTATAAGTGTGGGCCACATCTAAAAAACACACACAATTACATATACAATAAAAAAACGGTTTTCTGTAAGACCACAAAGTTTTATGTTTATGTTAAGATTATTTTTAAGGTTTTGGGGTTCAGGTTTTCCTGAATGAGTAGCTGCTTTCCTTGAGGATATTATCAGGTATCAGCGGCAAGCTGTTTTCCCACTTGTAGTAAACTTGTCTGCTCCCATGTCATTTCCCATCCACTGGCACTTAATTAATTTAAACAGAGTGGTTCTGCTGACTTCAACAAAGCAGAAGATTTTGTCTGTATGTGTGCGCTCTGTCCTGAACTTGCATCTGGAAGCAGTTAAATCGAACCCCTTGGGACTGTTTAGGGGTCTATGTGCATGCTTGTGAAACCTGAAATCTGTGTGGGTCTATGTGTGTGCGGCGATGGCTAGAGTGGATGTAGGTACGTTCAAAATGAACACATAAGAGGACGTACACATAATATACATACAGTAAATACATGTCTGGGTGTTTTATGTGTTCACCGGTACCATGCAGAGCTCTAATGAAGCTGTTATTATGCACAGATGTACATACATACATAAACACTACACAGAGGCCTTCAAAGCAGGGCAGGCTTGGGCCTCTGAGAGGTGCAGACTCATTCCTGGGCAAATGGGAGCCAGCTGGGTTTGATAAACACACACACACACACACACAAACCAAACCGCGTCCTGTGCGTGGACTCAACACTTCCCGGCTATGTTTATTTACTCAATCCACTCTTGCTCACTTCTCTATCTGTCCTCTCTTTGCTGTCCCCTGCCTCTGGCACTCTTCGTCTCCAGTTAACATTCCCTCTTCACTCTTACAAATAAATTCCTTCACATATTTGGCATAACTCCATAGATTAATTCCCACTTTTACAGCTAAACATACACTGTATAATGTCTATGCAGAGGTAGCTCAGTTGTAGACAGAGTGCTTTGTGTGAAGTGAAAGAAAAGAGGTCAGACTTATTGAGGCAGTTTATTTCAACGACAAAGTAAAAACCAAATATAACTACTGTACCGTATTCATCATATGGATTGAAACACTTTGCTTTACTTATTTAGTCTTTAGTACCACCGAGGTAAGCGGATCATCAGCTGATCTCAAAATGCAAATACAAATGAATTCACATGCTGAAATGCCATCACATGCATTTTACTCAGAACTGCGCTTTAAATAAATTGATTTTAACTACTGAAAAGAGGACCAGTTTAGTTACTATTTACAAAGATATCACACATATTAAACATTCAGGGCTGAGCAATATATTAATAGTTAGGGTCTTTTCCTATATACAAATGACAAGATTATCACACTGTATTGATATATCACGACTCCAATGAATCTGCAACTTTTTGATAATTAATTAATCGTTAAAGTAAGTTTCAAGAAGATTTCTGCTATTGTCTGTTTTATATAATTGTAAAATGAATCTCTTAATTTTTGTCCTGTTGGTCAAACAAAATGAGACAATTGAAGACGTCATCTTGTACTCTTTTTTCACTGTTTTTTTTTATTCTATAAACTAAACCAAACCAAACAATTAATTCATAAATAATCAGCAGATTAAACAATAATGTAATCTACTGTGTGTAAAACATACATACACAGAAAGAAAAAACGTCAAAAGCATTTAACTCTATGAGATGGGCATGAGTTTTAATGGTTACAATGTTATGTTTTGACATGGAATTAAATATGACATACTAAGAGATGAAAATCTGCAATAATCATTGCAATACTTCCCCCATGTTGATTACACCTACTCAGAAGTACTAAACAAATCCCCAAGAATACCTATCACGATGTTGAAAAGGAGGTTTTTATTAACTGATGACAGCTGTATGTTTTGTTCACTTATTGTAACAACGACTAACTACCAGTAAGTCACGTCTGACAAAGTCAATGACGCTGATGTAGTGAAGCCTCGCCACATGTTTCTAGTGAATTCCATTATACAGTATGTATAGCTGTTTGTGTGCTGCGTGTATTGTGTGTCTGTAATTCATAGAGGGACAGAGACATTGAACCAAAAACTCAATTATGCTTAATCTTGAATAAATAATAGATGATAGATTTCAATCTGGCAACAATTCTGTTTTGGCAAACAAGAGCTGCTGCTCTTTTTTTTCTGGTACCATGCACTGTTAATGCTAATGTCTGTAATGTTGTATATTGTTGAAGCAGTGAACCCAGAATCAAAACAGGATAAGGCTACCAAATACCCTGAGCCTGTCTGAAGCAACACTATCTTTATTTTCTTAGAAAACAAAGTATATCAAAGCTACTGGTATGAATCACTTGGTTATGTAAGGTGGTCTAACCTTGATGAAGAGGAACAGTGTTTTGAGCATTGGAGGATTTGTGTTTGCCTTTACTTTCATGAGTTTATGAGTTTGTGTGTGCGTGTGTGTGTGTGTGTGTGTGTGTGTGTGTGTGTGTGTGTATTAGCGGGACATCTCTGTGCGTGTGAAGTTGGAGGAGACGTAAACAGGACCTGAAGGGACGGGAAGTGCTTCCTACTCTTCCGTTCTATTAGATGGTGGTACACAAACCACACACACATACCTGTACACACACACCCACACACTCACAAACACACGCACATGCACTAATACTCCAATGTTACCTTCCTATATGTAGTACCAGCTCTCTCCACACACACACGCACACACATGCTTGTCTCTTGCACGTGGAAGCCATTTCTAAGGCCCATGTTGTATCCATTAGTCTCAATCAGCCAGCTTCAGATATGAAAGCCACTAGTGAGAACATTTGCCCTCGACACTGCCAAATGTCTATTTTAGAGATATGCGTGTGTATTATAGGTTATGCATGTCACTGGCAAGCAGTGTACATGTCTGTCTATCATTACATCCATTCACCCATCCGTCATTGTTTTACTTTCTTGTAATTACTTAGGATAACACTCAACCTTAAAAAAGGTTTCAAAGGAAATGTACGCAAAAGACAATGTATGTAATACGCCAAAGGCCGAGCAAGCCAGCCATACATTTAGTCATGTATTTTTGATTTTCTGTTTTAATATTCCTATAATCAGTTATCAATCAGTTACCTATAAACGCCCATTGTTCTATGCAGCTGGTATCCATTTATCAAAATATTGAGGATGGATCATAAAAAAGTAATATTTCACAATGTGCTGGCGGGCAACAATTTACTTTAATGACAGAAGACAGTTGGCAGGTTTTTGAAAGTATCGAGATCAGAAATATAATTCAAACAAAAAGCGCTTTAGGTGGCATTTAACGGTTATACTCATCTGCTTTCCCATGTTGTTTTGGTCCCATTCTGTGGAAGCTGCTTTTGGGGGCAATTATGTAATTATCAAAGCCACACGAGAGCCCAGTGAAAGTAAACTACAGGAAAGGAAAGGATGGTCTTCGTCAGTGTAAGGTTCATGACTACACAACAAATCATTTTAAGAAGAATCCATCATTACTACATCTGAGAAACACATATTTACCTAAACTAGCAAACAGTTGTGCAAACTCCTTGAAAGTTTGACAAAAGTCTGTATTGTTGCCCTTGTTGGAAAAGGACATGTTAAAGATACGGAATAAATACGTACACCAAGTATCTCAATATCTGTTTCTCATCCTGCACATGCTTACTGAGTATGTGTTCAATCATCTGGTTAGCTGAAGCACTACATGCTTCAGTACAGTAGTCTGTTATGTATTCTCATTTACACTCCTGCTCCCAATGGAGCACTATGGGTTAAAAGTATGTAGGTCTTGAGATTCAAAGCGTTCCTTCTGTAAACGTTCAAAACCACGATTGTTGGAGCAAAGCACATCCCCACCAAACCCCTTGTGCCATCCAAGCAGGCCTTCAACCAATTGTATGTTGGCATCAGCATCAAACCACCAAACCGCTTGACTTCAGAGCCATTTTTTAGATCTGAGAAAGATGAGCCTCTAATTCGAATCAGACCAGAGCAATCAAGAGCCGCCGAGGAGATCTGGCTGTGTGTTTACACGTGTGGGTGAGTATGTGTATTTGTTTTTGGATGCTTGGCTGTGTGCTTGTGAGTGTGTGTGTGTGTGTGTGTGTGTGTGTGTGTGCGCGTGTGCTTCATGTATGTGCGTGTGTATAATTTGGTGTAGGTACACGTGTCAGTTGGCCTGAAGGGGTGATCTGGAGGAATTTCCCTAAACAGTTAACCATTAAAACAAAAACATATGGATCACAAAGGGCAATGGTTAGCATAAACACACACACATGCACACGCAGAACCAGGCTATGTGAGCTGGCAAATGATGTGACATATCCTGAATCACCTGAAGGAGAGCACAACCTGCTGTTCCCCTGGGTTTGATCTCTAATAGGGGGGTGCTGAGCTCAGTTTACCTGCTGCCTTTTAAACTACCTCAACCCTGTTTCTACAACTTCACTAGTACTTTTTCAGAGGCACAGACTTCTAATTTGCAAAATAAATGAGGTCTCTTAGGTGTGTACATCCCTTTGGCAAAGTCATACAGTACATATGCTCCCCACCAGCCATAAACAGGAGCAAACCAGCACACAGAATGCGAGTTTTACAGTGAAACTTTCATTTTGTAGCTCCCATGTTAAGCTGCAACTCTGTTTAATGCTGTCAAGATGTAAATATCTGTGTGCAGCGTTTGATCATACTAATTACAATTATTAGTCAATCAAAAGAAACTTAATTGAATAAAGATTTAGAAATTGAATAATTATGAGTCACTTACTGTTTCTTGATACTGAAATGTGACCATTAGCTGCTTTACTCTGTTTTATATATCATTGTAAATATGAATATTTTTAGGTTTTAGACTGTTTGGGCCAAACAAGCAATTTGAAGGCTCAGAGAAATTGTGATGGGCATTTTACAATACACTGAGATAAAAAGATAAGATAAGGTTTAAATATGAAAAATTAAATATAAAAATAATCTAATCTAACATATGTTATATTTAATATATATGCTGCATAGTGACTCTACACAGTAGAGTCACTATGCAGTAATAAAACAATATGCAATATAAATAATGGAATGGAATATAATACTACAATAAAGCATATCATGTTAAATTATAAAAGCGCAATTGCAATCTTTTAGTAATATAGTATTGTTAATAGGCATGGGACAATATGAAAATTTCATGTCACGATTGTCCTGGCCATAATAACTTTTATTCCCAAAATGATCCCAATAATTATCAGAATATGTTTTAAACTCTTAAAATGGCACTAAAACAATTGAGAAACAAATATTTTCATTGCATCACAGACAGGACAGGCATCTTTTTTTTCAGGAAAAAACAAACAACCAACCAATCATAAATGATATGATCCCTCTGCATGAATAAAGGATTGTGAGTCTGTTCTTTTTTACATAATAATTCCTGAATTTTTTTTTTTATAATTATCCTCTATTTTTCACTTCTCTATTATGATAGCGAGCTAGACAGCTTTTTCAATTAATTGATGTAAGGATATTCCCGATTATTCCAATAATGAAATTCACCACAAAATAAACTTATTCTGTGCGTTTTTGTTGCTGAACTTATATCATAATTGTTATATTTAGACGTAAGTAATATAATGCAATGTCAAATTAAATAGTGTTGCATATGTTAATACTTCACTCTTTTGTACTGTTGTTTTTTTTACTATTCTCTCACATTTAATAAACTAAATAACCATCAATTTATTGTTAAAATCAATCATACAAATCATCATTACAGTTGCAGGCCTACTTAAAGTGCACTATTCCGGCACACACATACACAAATGGGGGCAGACCCTGCTGACTCATCTCTAAAAACATAAAGATAGATATACTGGTTGAGAGAATTGGAAAGAAGATACAATGAGATGAGGTGAAGAGCATCCAAGCAGAATAATGTTCAGCAGAGCGGAGTTAGTGGAGCCGACGCAGTAGCCGCTCTCTGGCCAGCAGTAATGACTGGAACTGATTGAAACCACACACAACCGCTGTGGTTCTGACAAGCATGAAGGAAAACACAAAGAAAAGAACACATAACTACAGAAACGATCCCTCAACATCCCTCAACAAATATACACACTCCTGTACATGCACACGCATAAAGAAAAAGTAAAGAAGAGGCAAATGTTTAGCTGCAATCCAGCCAAAGGCAAACACAGACACACACACACACACACACACACACACACACACACACACACACACACACACGCACACACACTGCACAGAGGGGCTGTGAGAGTGCAGTACTGGAATATGTCCAAATTCAGAGATTATAGCCGCTGAGAGAATCAAGCAGTGTAAGCTCATTAAAGACAAAAACTGTCTACTGTTGAACAGTTAAGTGGGAATTTAATTGTGTTACTTTGTCTCTGAGATTCCTCTGGTTCCTGGGAAAATATGCTGCACTGCAACATTTAACACAAGAAGCCTGAAACACAGATCATCAGATCTACAAACACACAGTGTACGGTGCAACATGTGGAAACCAAGGACAAACAGTTTAACAGTCCTAAAAGTAGAGAATAAACAGAACTCAGACGGATGTTACATTCAGGAAGAGCATCAATCTCAAAGTACAGTGGCAAATATACTGTATATACCCTGCTCTAATGCACACAATGGCAAGACGATATTTTAGGCAGGTATTGACTTATTGCAAATGTCAATATTGATATATTGTTGTCTGATTTGTATTATTCTAATTCATCAATATCAGCTTAATCAACGGTGTCGTTCAGGCTACCTAAGACCTCTTCCACATCCGTAGACTTGACACTGGAAGAGACAACAACCACACACTCGAAGGGGTAACCATCCATACTGTACAGTAACAGGCCCCTGGCTCAAATGTCTCAACAAGACAGGCAGTTTGCTGGCTGGTTAGTACTATCACATCATGCAGACACTAAATGTCAACAGTATATGATATGGGTTGTGAGGACTTGGAAAGTCTCCTCAAGTCAGGAGTTGGTGAGAGTAAGAGTAAGAGTAAGTGAGAGAGAGAGAGAGAGAGGGAGAGAGAGAGAGAGAGAGAGAGAGAGCAGGCGACCAAAGCAGCAGCAAGAGTTTATCAAATGTTTGCAAGGTGGTGAAGGAAAAAAAAGCATGCTCATTTTCGTAGTTCAAATATGCTGTAAAAAACTGCCTCAAACTGCTCCCAGTTTATTTCTATCTCTGTGAGAAACCAAATTAGACACAAGCCTCAACAAACCTCAGGGACTAAAGAGGGACAAGGAGGCAAATATGCACGCTGGAGCTCAGAGAGAGATAAAATAAATGTAGTTTAGACTGTGATGTAGACAGTAAATTCTATCATTTTTATTCTAGACAGTATAAAAGAGCGCTGGGAAAAAACAGGATAAAGAGACAGCAGCAAACATCTAAACCTGTGAAAACAGGTCAACGTGACGAAAATATATTGACAGTAGTGTTGGAAGATTTGATGAAAATATCTAATAATATCTGCAGAGCTGTATTTGCGGTCCACATTGTATTCACTAGATACATTCGTACTAATCATTATCACAAGCTTATTATTTCATGACAAAATAATGACACTTCTATGAGTAGCATAATTTTTTATTGATAACAGCTAATGACAAATAATGACAAACTTCTTGTACGTCACATCTGACAAAGTAGTAAATTAAGAGTTTAGATAACGGACTGATGACCCATCTAAACTGTTAGACAGCTCTTTGACAGCTCTGCGCTTTAGCTTGAGCTAACATTAGCTTGACATACTAAAAGAATGACGTGCTTCACAGCTGTAAATCCTGCATGTCCCGATTCACGGATCTTGAGATAAAAAAATAAAAACAGTATGATGTGCTTAGCGGTTTGACTGAGAGATTCTATCAGCTGTCACTCACTTATACTTGATTACTTTTTTTAAAGAAAGACTAACAACTACTGTATGTTGGTCTCTCTGAGCAGCTAAAGGACAGAGTCCACATCAAATAATACAGACTGGTGCTTTTTTCTTGACTAAAGCATGTTTAGTTGAGCATAAGAAGTACAGACCAGGTTTCCAGAGATCACATTAACCACACAAATCTTCATTTTCTGTCTTATAACTGTCAACATCAACAAGCTCCTATAGTTTCAGACACTAATACTGATGCAAGGCAAAGTTAGAATCATAGCTCGAGTGATGTGAAAGTTGCTCTCTTTCAAATTCCAATTGCAACACAAAAACAAAAAACCTGCTCAGCCATAATACAGAGAGTGACAACAATAAAGATAAGCAGACAAAAAGAGGGAAGTAGGGGAAAAAAAGACAGAGGAAGAGAAAAAATAGAGTGAGGGAGATGCCAGTGATGAAAGAGAACGAGGTAATCGGCATGTGGTGGTACAGTAAGAGGCTCCTATATAAACAGACAGCCTCGTTGCATCTTCATGCCCGACTGAGAGCAACACTCACAACAGCGAGAGGCACACAGCTATCAACACACACACACCACTGTTCAATGGATTTGTAACGACTGAGCAAAGCTTAATTTAATTACAGCAGAAAAGACTGCAAATATGAGGTGACAAGAGGGCTAAAACTCTCACCGAACTCATCTGGTGCATTGTGATTTGCCGGCTCCCACTCTGACGCTGCCGCGTCATTGTCGTACTTAAACTATGGCCTCAAAAACTGAGCACATAATGAATCAACACAACATGACTGAACAGGGTAATTATTCATTGCCTCCAATTGCATTTGATTGTAAAGATATTCATAGTATTAGATCATAATATGTGACGGGCAAGCATCTACTGTACACACAACATGTTGTGGCTAAAGCGTCAATTAAGAGAGCTGAGATCATGCCAATTTGTCCTAGTGGAAAAACGTGATACTGCAACAAAAATCTACCACGGCACAGAAAGCATTTCCCCCAGAGCAGCCTTTATAAAAAACAGGATCGTGAAACTTCAGACTGGACACCTTTAGCTGCATACAAGGACAATTTTTCGTATTATGTGTATTCTTAAAACTTAAAGGGTTATATATTTAAAACCTTCTCAAAGCCGAGGAGAGCTACTTTTTGAGCAAGGTGTCTTTATGATGTAGTCTTGAACAAGCCATCAGGAACTAACGCCACCCACATTTCAGATTTGTTCACATAGATCTGGTTCAGCAGATTGGAAAAATTGGTTGAACAATCAACCAACCAGGATTAAGAATGGTCATCTTCTTATATAGCTAGCTAGCTATCAAGCGGCATTCATTGGAAAAAAGCAAAAGAAATATGACGACAGGTGTGGATGACACTTACACAGATGTCCGAGTTGTTGATAGTCGATTTACAGGAATAACAACTTTTAAATGTACTTTTTTTTTTTTTTTTATGTGACAAATGTCAAGTTTATAGCTTAAGGAACTGTCATCGCAGATTCCATGTCAATGAAAAAGGATGTTGGTGGGATTGATATGTCCCTTGCTATTGATTGTTTGGGGTAAAACAGGTTTAAATAAAACACTATTGCACATTTGTCATGGACTGTACAATGTGGAAGTAAACCAGGAAGAAAATAAAACGTTTCTGGTGTGTGCGCTGGCTAAGCAGCTTTGATTGGAATAAAAGAGTGCCATTTTTTAGCCTGTTATCCCTTTCTAATAAGGCATCCATCATCGAAAATGGGCAAAAAGATTTAAGTCTCAGTTAGATCTATATATGAGCCTGTTGTGTTGTTCCAAAGCCGTCCACTCTGCTGGCAGAGGGATGGGTGGGGGGTGAAGCAGAGCGCTGAAAGCAGGGCCTTGTTGCCCTCAGTGGTAGCCTGACCAATCTTCTCCTCCCCACCCCTGGCTCACCTACCTACCGTCAGTAGACACACAAACACTCATACTCACAAATTATACCAGTCAGCCAGACAAGCTGTCTAACTTTAGTGGGAGAAGCCACAGTTGTACTTTGTGTTGGCTTCCCAATGAGCAAGCACAGCTAAAGTCAGCACAGCCACGGGAACATGTTCAGGCACAAACCTACAGTTTAATAAGTCTAAAAGTCTTTGCAGAGGTATCATCATTAAATCTGATGCTGTACTTACACTCATCATGGTGAACCTCATGGTAGCACAGAACAGAGATATGCGTGTGTGGATTCTATGCTTTTGCACATTCAACACAGTAATCAAAATAGATTGGGTTGAGACTTGTCTTTAAAAAACAAACAAAAACTAAAAATCAACCATTGGAAGTTTTAGTGGCAGGTTCCCATGGCAACATGCCACTTAAATATCTACACACTTCCATAACCATTTAACACACCTTCCCCAATTACTCCATAGGGTCTGCACTCTGATCTACAGTCCATGCTGTCCTTTTCTCACTGAATGTTGAGGGAACTTGACTCATTTTGGCTGATCCTGGATGAGTCATTCAGGCATAATACTGGCCTGAGTTGGTCCATGTTCCCTCGTTCCCGCCTCAGTGTCAGTCAACCCTTACCATGACCAATCACACAAAGGGGAAGGGTCACGGGGTCATTCCCCAATTCCCAGGAGTCTCATTGCGACCTTTTAAGCATTCCACAGCGCTGAATTGGACCTGACCCCTCAGATCATCCCAGGCGGCATGTGCCCCACACAGACCGATCACCTCAGTACACAACTGTTTTCATCTGTCAGTGAGAAGGCCTCTGACTTTATGAGTCACATCGACATCCACCAAAAAACACACAATGATTTTTGGGGGGTTCAGTGGGAGTAACTGGAACTCAGCTTTAGCGATTAGTAATTATCTGTGTGTAAAGTTTTAAACATAACAATGACTCAAGACTATTCCACTCTGGAAAACTAACATCAATCTACACACACTTTCACAAAGGTGACCTGTTCTTTTCTTTTTGGGGCTAAGAAGGTCTCCTACAGCTTGTAAAGAAAGGAAAATATGTTGCATCCAGCGATATACTCACTCACATACTGGCCGAACTTCTACAATAATGAGGTTTACATACATGAAAGAGCATAGAGAGGTCCCCTGTCTCAGAATAATAATAATAAAAGTATTTTTCATAATAAATGGCTTAATCTCTTTATACCTACTTGCTGTCTTACTTTTTTTTGAGGCAGTCACACTTATACACAAACCAAAAAACAACAAATGAGGTTTAATGTAACTTTGTGGTAGTATTTATAAACTTCAGCCTATTCAAGGCTTGTTGAGACCCATCACATAAGCTACAGACCAGAGTTGGAAGAGCAGTTTGTGTAGGTCCGTCTGCTTTTGCAACCTCCTCCTTACCTGGACTAGGACAGCGCTTTGGGTTCGGGCAGCTGTTTGCTCTCTCTTCTGTTGAGGTTGCGTGTGACTTGGGTTGTGGAGCTGGTAGACTGGGGTCCCCCTCATCAGGTGGCTCTGGGGAGATGGCAGGGGCACTCCTCTCCTCATCCATGGGCGTAGGCCTGGCTCTTATGGGAGGAGGTGGAGGGGCCAAGGAGTGAGCCTAAAGCAGAGAGAGGACATCGCCAAAAATATTATTACATTGATGTCATCATGGGTCATGTGAAAGACTTCTCATTATCTTTTTAAATCAAGAAACAAGCCAACATGCCGTGCTTAAGAGAGAGAGGTGTAATCAGGCCCAACTTGAACCAGCATGAATCGCTTACAGCTACACTAAAGGAAACTGCTTTCATGAAACAGTGGTACAACAACGGATGTGCCTAATCATAACCTACTTTTAATGAATAGTGTTTAAACTCTTTAAACCTATGTTGTGCAAATAATAACAATATGGGTAGTATTTATAGCAAGGAAATATATAACTAATAACTTCGGATAAAAAGACAACAATAACAAAAGAGGAAAGGGGAAAAAAAGGTAAAATGTAAATTGATTAAAAAGAACACACACAAAAAGAATAAAACCAATAAAATACAACAAAACTGAAGCAGTAAAAAGCTGTTGAAATATTGTTAATATTTAAAGAGTCTGATTTAATAATCCCCATCAAGAGTCAGTTATTTCTTTTGTAATTTCGAAAATGTTTCATAATATATTCAAGGGTACTACTAAATATTCCTCAAGTAGTTAGATGATTATGATGATGATGATGATGATGATGATGATGATGATGATGATGATGATGATAATTACAAGTAAAAGCACGCAACTATAATACTTACATTATTATTTTTATGCTGTTTTTGGCCCCAGACTTAGTTCTTACTAAATGGTTGCTAAGTGACATATAGGCTTACCTTCCTGTAATGAGGTCACGTGGGTTTCACCTGATACTTTAGATAGGAGACGAGGAGGCAGAACCAAGCACACTGCACGTTCTCTTCTCATCATTAACACGGGACTAATTGAGTGTGTCACGTGCCAACGTGTGTTTGGCGCGCGCCAACCCAGCCAGAGAAGCCCAGCTGGACAGCTGTTTGCGCGCTCCCGTAGTTTTTGCTCCGCACTCAGTGCCCCCAAGACATTTGACAACCTTAAACTGAGTTTTTGTGAATGTGCTTGACGAAGCGAAGTTTAACGAGTTCATAAAAAAGGTATTCACGCTGAAATAACTACGGTGGCCTTAGTTTTATACTTTTGACAAGGTAAAGAGTGTAAAGAAATTTCGGGGAGAAATAAAAAGACGTTGCACCGCATACATAAACTTCTAGCTGAAATGTAGATTACGTATACACGTTGTTAAATAGTAATGTCCACCTTTCAAGAGAGGTTTATGCTGAAATTGAAAGTATAAATAGGATATGGGCTACTAAATGTTACTGCTCGTTAATAACGGGCGTATTCTGTTTACCTTTATTGCATGTCTGCGCCCAGCTTTCCCTGAACGAGTCCCTGCATGCTCGGACCGAGCTCAGCTGCAGTGTGGCGATCATTTCTCTGCCTGGATTGTGCAGAATAAAGCGCTCTGATCTACAACAAGCGCACAGAAAGAAAAAAAACGTCTTACCTTCTCTCTGGCTGGGAAACGGTGCAGCCAAACCTTCGGCTAATTCATTCTTTCAGCGCTCCAGGTGGACTTCTCGCCCTTGGAGACCCTCTCTGTCCTCTATCCCTCCACTAGTGTCACCTTACACGACCACCAAATCTCGTTCCGGCTCATGTAGGTGCCCAAAACTCCCAATTCATTGCATATTTCT
The DNA here is from genome assembly GCA_016806645.1 of Ophiodon elongatus. Classification (NCBI taxonomy): domain Eukaryota; kingdom Metazoa; phylum Chordata; class Actinopteri; order Perciformes; family Hexagrammidae; genus Ophiodon; species Ophiodon elongatus. The sequence continues at coordinate 310,090 of JACSYO010000471.1, forward strand.
CCAGCGAAGATAGTTCTCTCTCCGCCTCCAAAGTTTCTCTCTCCGGCTCGCCCCGTCCTCCAGCAGACCAGATGTTGGGAAGTTTGTGTGTCTCTGCAGGCAGCTCGCTGACTACTTTTTGTCTGCACTGCAGGGTTTCCTCACTTTCTATTATGTTTCTGCAAACAAAGCCCAAACAGGCAACACCACCGTCCCAAACTTTTTTTTAACTGAGCAGTGAACCATCCGTCCTATGTGGGCTACGCGATCTCTCCCGTCTCTTCACTCTATGCTTTGCCTCAGACTTCTGTGCTGCAGCTATTGGACAGGAAACTACAGTCAGCAGTGATTGTGCTTCCTCCAGGCTACAAACTAGTTGGGCTGAACTATCCTGTCATATAATTACCCCCATAACCCGAACCAGGCACAGCACTAACACAGGGCAGCTTTCACCAATAATCATAAGCTCAGGAACCATATGTTTTGTCATTAATAATAGAACAATGTAACAATTGTATATACTCACTCAAAATCACTTAGATGTAGCATATCTGTGGTGCTCAGTTATAGTCACAATTTTAGACAGGGTAGTGTACCTAAACTGTAACCACGAGGGAGGCGCTAACACCGGCCCCTGGCTTAAATACTATAATCTTAGTCAAATTTGACTGCCTCACACTGGTGGGAGCTTTGTCTTTTCGCGGCCACCTTGTGGCTGTACCAAAGCACGAGACAAATATCATTCTTTTCAGTTTGCGTAAATTTGTCCCGCAATAAACAAAAACACGTCATGTACTTACAGCGCTTCAGTGGTAATTTGAACGCAAACGACGATCTTTTCCTGAACCTGACTTAGTAGTTTTATTGCCTAAACCTGACTTAGTATTTCACGATCTATTCCTAAACCTGGGAGGGGGACCAAAAACAAAATCTTGTTTAGGGCCACCAAAATCCCAGGGCCGGCCCTGATTTTAGCTATATTAATGCCATTTTAATCTCTTATAACAACATAATAACTTTAGGTGTTTGCAGGGGAAAAGAGTTTATACTTTTTGTCAGCCAGTGCTGTTTTGTTTTTAAATCTCAACTTTAAAGAAACTGTGAAAACATAAATGTTACTTGTTGAGGAACCAAAAACTGTTTTCAGTTTACATTTTGCTGTGACTCACTGTGGGAATTTTTTCTTCATCCATTCTGGTGCTCACGAGACTTTTTAATATTTCGCAATACAAGACCAAACGAGGTCATGACACATGATTCTTCCTAATGATGGTAATTGTGCATTCAACAGCGATCAACAATAATGATCCAATGAGCCTGTTTGTCTAATTTGAACCCAAATGTTTTTTCTTACTTTTTACAATATTTTTTCTGACAAATGAAACCACAACGTATCTTACTTTGTTTCGGGTATTATTGTAAAATAGTCCTAACTTATTGATATGACAAACAAGAGGAATACAGCACATGAGTGACGGGCGTGTCTGCCCGTGCCGTGTTGACACCTGGAGGTTGTGGCTGATGAGAGTGTTTTCTGTGATTGATGTTGGGGGCGTGGCAGGAACATGAGATAATTCACAGCAGCAAATCTTCTGAGGCGTTTTCTGAGACAGGCTTCCTTTTTGCAAACAACTGGATGGCCTCCTCTTCAATTGGTGTGTACAATCACTTGTCTGAGACAGACAGGCTTTGACAACAACAAATTGTTGAATGATTCATGCCCTGTGGGGGCTCAGCGTCTGTCTGGTCAGAGGTCAGAGTGTGTGTGTGTGTGTGTGTGTGTGTGTGGGCAATAATCAACAGTTACAGAAATCAGAGTTCCAGCAGGATTGTTTATTGTCTGTTCGTTTTTTTGTTTGTGAAAGAAATCTGGACATACTGTGCTTTACCAGGACAGCTGGGTACTACAGACCTACCTCACTTTTTTGATCCAGGTATTTTTGTTACACGTAATTCTTATAGCTATGAAGACAGATAATCATGAGCGGATGTCCAAGTATAAATGTCACCTGTCCCATAGATGATTTTAACAAAGCCTACCACTACAATACCAACCAAATGGCAGCATTCCAAAGTCTCTTTGAGCTAATTCATATCAAAACATTTCAAATAGATGCCCTTCCTGCTACATGCATAACTCACCAATTTGTCATCTACTGCTCTTTTTTTTTTAACAGGAAAGTAAAAGACCACTCCCAAATTAAATGTATTATTATTAATTAAAATCCACCCTCACTTCAACTAATTCAGAGGATCACAATGTGTTGAATGTGTTAATGAGGGAAATTCTCGTCTTTAATCTGATCATCACATCACCTAGAAATGATGCCGTACAATTATGATGTGAAAAAAACAGAAGCCCCGCATTAATAAACCAAATACAAGCTTCAAAAGACCCTGAAGCCCGTTGGCATTACATTGTAGCTATTAAAGTCTTGTGTGTTTGTACAAGATTCAGTCGCCCCACCTATTCCAGCACTGGAAAGTGAGAGTGGAAAAGATATTCTTGTCATCAGCTTCCTGAAAAGCTGATGCTCTCTCTCCTCTTACTTCCGTTTGTGACTGACATGCTTCACCATTGACCGCACCCACAAGGCTCTCTGCAGTACAGTCCGCTTTCATTTCTGTTGATTACTTTGTATTTACATAATTACTTAAACACTAGTGTTACTCAACGGTTATTTAATCAAAACGTATTTAATGGTTATTTAATGATTTTTTAACACATTTGTCACAGAGTAGATTTGCTGCGAGCCTTTGTTCTGGTTCCACAGTAATTGGAAGTTTCCTGTCGCGGTGAACGGGTGTCTTTGGAACGTCCAGGGTCTCGTGCACCAAGCAGAAGAACATGGCAGTGTCCTTCCACATTCCTCACCTCCAGTGCTATAAAATCAGCTGTTGATGCACACACAGGCACATACACGTCCACACTTTAAAGGAATAATTCGACATTATGGAAAATTGTTTTCTTGCAGAGTTAAATTCAATTCAATTCAATTCAATTTATTTTTGTATAGCCCAAAATCACAAATTACAAAATGCCTCAGAGGGCTTTAAATGAGAAGGTTGCCACTCTCATGGCTGCACCGTAAATATGAAACAGCTTGGTTTATCAAAAGGAAACAAAATCCCACCTACCAGCACCTGTAAAGTGAGATGTAACGTCTCATTTGTTTAATCCATACTAAATTACAATTCAGTGTTTCACAGGGGGGTTATGCCAGAAAGTAACTGGTCCTGGTGCTGGTTGTCAGGTTTTGTTACCTTTTGTCAGGACAAGACTGTTTATTAAATTTCTTTTATAATTTTGGTCTCAATAGCGAATTTCCTTATTCATACAACTGTATGGAGGCCAAAGTTTTCTCTTTTACACTCACCCGCTTCAATTATATTAAGGTTAAATTATGGCATGATTAAGGGCGTGGTCACTTTGAGTGACAGGTGGGTGCCGTACCAGGTTGCTAGCTGCTAGTTGTCTCCACTGCTGCCTTATCCAGGCCAGCCTCAGCTTAACCAACTACCCACCTCTTTGCCAATTTTTGGGTTAGCCGGGCATTAGGCTGTGTCGTTACTGCAAAGATGGCAAAGGCCAGACACGCCCACTTTGAGCTTTCAGAAACCAATGGGTGACTTCACAGAGACTGCGTCCATTTTCATACAGTCTATCTAACTCTCGGCAAGTAAGTTAATAAGTAGTAAGTTCTCAAAATGATGAAATATTACTTTAAGTGAATATGTAAAAAAGAGGGACAATATTATATTAAGAAATTCAAACCCACAGTTTTAATATTCACCACACCATAATAGTTAAGTTTAGTTAATAGTTAGTTGCATATATTACGTAAGTACTATCACGCTGTATCACAAAATAGCACTTCCTTTCATGTTACTGCTTAGTTCATTTTTTTACAGCAACTGAGTCACAACTCTAGATTAGAGGCCAATTTTAAGTACCAATACATAAGGAAACTTATAAATTCAAGGGCAACTTGTCCTCACAAAGGCAATCAAGTCAAGCTTCACTATAGTGAAAGCAATTCTACCTTTCTCACAGCACGTATACCTGTTCTTTGTTTGGCTTCGGCCTCTGAGACTTCTGTGGCTTTCCAGTCCACTGAGATCCGGCAGAGAAAGAGCAGGTTGCCTTCTCAAGCTCGCCAGCACCGGAGGACTGAGGCGAGAGCTGCTCCACTGCTCCAGGACTTTTGCCCAGACTGCATGAGATGCCACATCCAGAGCCTTCACCCAGCATCAGATCAGCAGACAGGCAGGGTGGGAGGGACCGGCAGAGGAAATGTAGAGATTGAGAAAGGGAGAGAGAGTGTGTGTGTGTGTGTGTGTGTGTGTGTGTGTGTGTGTGTGAATACAGAGTGTGTAGGTGAAACTGGAGCCACATGCACACAGAGAGTATCTGCGTAGACCGTCTCCGAATATTATTCTAAACTTTTGACGTTGATTGTTCAGTGGTTTTCAGAGAGAGAGAGACACACAGAGAGAGAGAGAGAGAGAGAGAAAAAGAGAGAGAGAAAGAGAGAGAGAGAGAGTGTGAGAGAGAGGAGGCTGAAAATGTGGTTCCAATCACTCACAAAGATGCTTTTGTTCTGTAGCTGGGGCCCTCTCTCTCTCTCTCTCCCTCTCTCTCTCTTTCTCTCACTCTCCCCCTCTCTCTCTCTCTCTCTCTCTCTCTCTCCCTCTCCCTCTCCCCCTCTCTCTTTTGGCCTCTCTCTCCCTCTCTTTTTCTCTCTCTCTTCCTCTCTCTCTCTTTCGCCCTCTCTCTCCATCTCTCTCTCACTCTCTCTCTCTCTCTTTCGCCCTCTCTCTCCCTATCTCTCTCTCTCTCTCTCCCTCTCTATCTATCTCTCCCTATTTCTCTCCTCCTCTCTCTTTTTCTCTCCCTTTCTCTCTCCCTCTCTCTCTCTTTTTCTCTCCTTCTTCCTCTCCCTCTGCCTCTCTCTTTCTCTCTCTCTCACGCTCTCTCCATTTCTATCTATCTCTTTCGCCCTCTCTCTCTCTTTCACCCTCTCTTTCTCTCTTTATCTTTCTCTCTCTTTTTCTCTCTCTCTCTTTCTCTCTCTCTCCAACACAGAAAGTGACATACTCCATGTATGTCCCTTTCTCTTGGGAATAAGAAGCATACCTGAGAAAGAGAGACACTAACAATTGGAGGCTGGTTATTTAAAAACCACAACTACAACAATCCAGCATTTGTGCAAGTTGTGCATCTTTGATGTTACTCACACAATCAACTCAACGTCATATTGTGGACCTTTTTGGTTTGGGAAAGTATCGTAGAGCTGTCTTTGTCTGCCATGTTTTTGAAATGTATGATTGTATTTTCTTTTTTGTAAAATAATTTCTTTATAGAGAATTAGTTTGATTTATAGATATGTGATTTGATTGGTCATTGCTGAAGACAGACTTATACAGATTAATGGAGATAATCTATAAGAATTGCCTCAATCCAAACAAAACACAGGGTTGCATTTGCACATGCTTTGAATTTGATCAGTTATCTTTTTTTCTTTTTAAATGTAGACACAAGGGAAATAAATAGTCTCAGCTCATTAGTTTGAACAAGCAGATCCATGTGGATGCATACAGCAGCAGATACACAGTATGTTGTGTTGTTTTGAGTGACTCAATATACTGTTTGGGGGAGAGCCCACTCCTTCAGCCACAAATACGAACGGGAAGAAGGGAGAGGGACGATGACAGTGTGTGAATAGGGAGAGACACACTAGCACGGCTCTCAGTAAATTTATTTTGTGACTCACAGGGTCTGCCTGGACCTCAGTGCTCTCCATGCTGGAACGAGCAGCCCTTCACACACACACATACACACACACACACACACACACAAACACACACGCATATTGATTTAGCATTGCAAGTCAATGCACTTGCACAGACAAGCAGATGCATAAACATGTATCATCCAGGTTTGCGAACGTACAACATAAACACTCATGTGCACAATCCTACTGCTTACTCTGTCCAGAAGAGCATTAAGAAATATATTCAACGCTTAACGCCAAACACTACTGTGTCACGCCAAGAGTAACCTCTTTGTGTGTTGTTCTGCACCCTGGCTCACCTTGTACAAGTATATAGTACTAAGTTTCTGCTTAGTATTCATGATGTGTGCATGCCAGTGAGTGTATTTCTGTGTGCATGTGCATGTGCATGTGTGTCTGCAATAAGATTAAGATGGGGTCTCTCCCAAAACCAAATGTCACAGGGATTTAAGCGTCAAGAGTGAGTTTCCTCCCAGCTGACTAACGGAGAAGTTCACTAAAAGCACAAGATTAAACAAAGTTTCAACTTTCCAAAATACATCCAGCCAGTTTCCATTTTTTCTCCCTATGGCAACACATCCACCATGCATGCAGTGCACAGGTTTAAAGATAAGCTGTAGGGCATGTGCCAAACCTGCGTGGTAGAGAAACCGAGGTATGGAGGAGAAGGAAAAATGGAGCAGGTGAGTGAAGGAAAAGTACGGATAGGTCACAAAAACTAGTTTCTACCATATTCAGCGCCTATCCTATAATCTTATAAGACTTCGGTAATTCACTCCATCACACACACTACAGGTAGTTCATTCAGTGTCTGTTCTTCACTCTCTGGCCCACCCTGTTGGTCGGACCATGTCAGTGGACCACAGTGATGTTTGTTGCTCGGTTTGTGTTTATGAGATGCTGCTTGTGTTGTCCGGCTTGTTTACTCCTCCTGGTGGCCACTTCATGTATCACAACACATGCTGACCTCTCTGAAGGCCTTTGCGCGGCTGACACAGGCTGAACTTGTAACTCAAGGAAATGTTACCATTTGAGCAGCAGTTTGTCGTCTAATGAGGTTTACATGTCAGGTAGGATTGATTAACTACTTTACGGTGATGGCACCACACAAATTATTTGATACATTCTTTAAAGGCAGTAAATGTTTGTATATGTTTTTCTATTTGCAGAATATGAGCTAAAAGAAGATCATTTTCAACATGAAAAAGCTCACGGCCTTAGCTATTAAAATGGCAAATGATCAACTGTCCTCAAGACAACTCTATTCATAATGAACCCTCATCAGCAAACAGATTGGGACAGCGGTTGTAAAAAGGGAGAGGACAGATTTTTGGATGGAACGTTTTTACAAGAAAATATTTTTTTTGTCACATAAACTACCAGTTTATTAATTATGAGGTGTAAAATGTTAATTTACTCTACTCACCATCTGCAAGGCCCTCAACAACTTGGGTCCCCCAAACCTCTTTGACCTCCTCCTCCAGCACACCCCTCCTGATGCCAACATCCTGGAAATCTTTACGACCAAGTGCTGAACCCGGGGTGACAGGGCGTTTTCAGTTGTCGCCCCTTCTCTGTGGAAATCATCAACAAACCACATCAAAAATGCCTCCACATTGTCATCAAACCTACGTTTTTAGACTTGCCCCCCCTTGTTTTTATTTCCTAGTCAACACAATTTTATTCTAATCTTTTCTTTCACTTTTTATGTCCGTATTAAAGAGTTTACTGCTTGTTTTTTCTTTCATCCAAAAGAATGTAAAGGGTCTTTGAAAACCTTGAAAAGTGCTATATAAATCTGTGGTATCATTAAAAAAATGTTTTACTCAAATTAAAGACTAGTATTAAACTTGTGTCAACCTGATTTTAACATGGACATTTGGTACAGCATTATTCTGTTGTATATATTAACTTTTCTAATAGTTTTACAGTATGACTCAACAAGATGCTAAGATGAAATTTGCTGAAAATATTCAGCCTTCATTCATTGTTAACAGTTGCCTTGAATGGTTTTCCTTAATTATAGTGGTTAGAGACTTAAGGAGTCAAGCGTTTATATGACGAAGTACTCTGGCAGTGGTCACAGTGAAAATGGCAGTAGCTGCATTTAATACTGTATATTTTCTGTAAGTATATGTTTGTGTGTGATTTTTCCATAGCAGACTGATATATATCAAAGCCCAAATGAGGTCTAAGGAGTTCCAATTAAGCAGTAATCCTTAAGAGAAAAGCAGAGATTAGAGGGTCAGAAAAATTTAGATAATTTTATGTTTCAGAAATTTATCTTTTTCTTCCTTCCTCTTCTGCTATATACCTCTCGAGAAGAAACAAGGACGCAGCAAAGGACAGTGTAATAAGTATTTTATTGCATTTTATAATGCCATTGTCAATAATTAGTACAGATTACATGCAACTAGACCTACTGTACAGTTTTTTATTGTCTGCATGGACAGACACAAGAAGATTCAGGTTACAAATACACAGATATATGTGTGTGTTTTTATACAGCATGAAGGAAAGGGCAGTGACTGGCATTACATGGCTACCCGGGGTGGAGGGTCAGAGGGCTGGGCTCCACTGTCTGTCTAAAGCCACCACCCAGTCCCTGTCCCCGCCTCTTCCTCGGGTCACACTTTCAAATAACAAGAAACAAAACAAAAACCAAAGGATAAAGAGAGGTAAACAGGTAAACTGAAACTAAGAAACGATACAGAGAGTCACTGCTGAAAATGTACACACATTCCTTAGGTTTAACCAGAGGAGAGCTGAAGTGGTAGTTCCATCGGATTCTGGCTGTCTACTTGATAATACCGTCAGGCAATGCATCCACTTTGAGAGTCCCTTTCCCCTCACATGACACCTCAGAACTGTCCAATCACAAGTCAGGATTTGGGCTCCCTGTGTCCTTTGAGTCAGTCACCAGCCAATAGGATGCAGGCTGGTCCTACAACACCATTACGTGGATGTAAGAGAGATAACAGCTATCAGTAAAGGTGATCAGTGAAGTCGATGGAGACTTTTGGAAGTAGCTTGGTTTTTGTTTGGTTAAGGTTGTGGCATTGGTTTGGTTGCAGTTTGGTTACAGTTCAGGAGTTTGGACTAAGCAAATGGTTGCTTTCAATGCCTTTGGTAGTCAGAGGATGAGCTGCATCTCTGAGAGCCATTCCACATTTTGGTATTGGGACTACGCAAGAGGAGGAGTATCAAAAATGCAACAGTGTCAGGCTTTGATCTGCCTCTGTGGGACTGGGAGATGAGGTTTGTGACTGGTCAACACCAGCCAGGTGTGTGACTCAGTGACACCCCCATGGCGCCTGCAGATGATTGACAGCTCCGCGGGTCGGAGTTCAGCACAGGAATGACAGGGGTCAGGGGTCAGAGGGAGGGGTCACAGGGAGCTGGGACACATATTGGCACCTGAGAGGACCAACAGCAATATCTTTCTAGAGCTCCGCTGTTTTTTTGTTGTTTTTCTTTTTTTTAAAGCAAGAGAGGGGCTACATATTCTTACATTTTTTTCTCTTTTTCTTTTCAGAGGTTTTGGTCCTGTCTTTGAGAAAAAGTCCTTCTGAGGTATCAATACATAATGAAGTAACTTTTTAGTTTGTTTTCCATTTGTTTTTTCTTTCCTTAAAAATGCATAAATGCAGTACAGAGACAAAAAAGTATCAAAATAGACCTAGCTAAGATAAATATACAAACAGGTGTTACCTAAACCACTGATCTAACTTTTATTCTTTTACATTTTTTAGAGATAATACACTTAAAAAATCAGCGTCCCAGACGTTTTATGAAGAACTGAAAAATGGAAACAAAAAAAACAAAACAAAACTAATAAACCGAGATACCTGCAGCACTTAATATGATAAATACATATACTTCAGCATTAGCAGTACAGTATAGGAATCAGAGCTGAAAGCTTTACAATAGCTAAACAGGTGCAGAAAATAAAAAGAAGAGAAAAATCAAAGGACAAAATGGGAAAGAATGCCCTGGAGAGATAAGTCAAGCATTATTATACAAGAATACATCGTGTTATGCCAAGCTGGAGAAAGAACAGAAGTGTTACATGGCGACCTGTGAACAATCTACATCTTTATAAAACAGCTTTGTTTACAGGTGTACCTTAAAGCACAAGTCAGAGATCATCTATGTACTGTATGCAGCAGTTCCTCTTGGTTTGGATATTACTAGTAGTGATGAGTTTCATTATGTGTGTGTGTTAGTCCTCTCAGCGTCTCTGCGAGTGTTTTGGCAAAGCGGGTGCTGCTGTGTTGTGGGTCTTTGGATATCTGGATGGTCAGAGCCTCCGTTGCACTAACCCATAGCCCTGCTTCTATGCTTCTGTTATACCCCTGTGTGTGTGTGAGTGATGTGGCACTGATATAGTCTGTCCACCATTAACCCCTACAACCAGCTCCCTGCAACGCCACATAACCATTAACGTTGGCGTAGATCATGAATATGCACACGTACAGTCAGAGCACACAGTTGAGAGGCTGCTCACAAAGCTCAGTGCTAATTGGGTGCAGGAATATGGTCAGTTTTTACACAGCTGACAGAAAACCTTTCATATATAGTGAGCACTTCACAACACACTTTGAGACATAGAGAGTGCTTTAGATGTGGTTTAAGGAGAGGTAGTCATTTTTAATTCCATGGAAAGTGAAACATCTCTATGTTTTTGGGCTCAAGCAGATGTGTTAGGGAGTCCGGATCGCCGAATAACGTTTTTTTTTGTCAGTAATACAGTAAGTGTAACAACAGTTTTGGCATTCCTTATTATCATCGAGGAAGAATGGAGGAAAAGAAAATATTTAAGAGAGTTCAGTCTCTCATTGGCTATGCGTTGAACTGTTTTGAAAAGGAGGTAGTGTTATTTTTGGTTTTTATCTCGTTTCAAGATGTCTGTCTGCCACTTTGTACTTAGTTAGAAATCAGTCTCTAATGTGACAGGAAACAGTCCTGTTTGAACACAAAGTCATCAGAAAGGTTCTTTCATTAAATAAGAAAAATCGTGCAAGAGATAGTATGAAAATATGAACCCAACTTTCAATTACATGATGTCCCTTGGTTGTTTTCCTCTTACATTGGTATATTTTCTCTATTATTTTGAGTTGTTCCCTCTTTATTGTAATATATATGTTTTTGGAATAACTCCTCCCTGTCCAAAGATGTGACCTTTGAAACCACATTACAGTACACGTCCTCTTCCTGCAAATACTACATACAGACCAAGAGGGTGTGTTTGTTCCCTAGTTTGAAAAACTCCAAATGTTTGTTACGACAGCACCAGAAAAAGTATCCTGTAAAGCAAAAAGTGTTCAAATGCCCCACGAGTGCCTCATTTTTAGGCCTGCTCATACAGCAGTAGGGCCAGTCCGAGGATTGTGTTTGAAACACAGTTTAGCCTGAGCGTGGGAGAGACAGGGTTTCACCTCTAAGTGCTTTTTTCTTTTCTCTTTCTTTTTGTTTTTCAGAGGAACTGTGCGAGGTTTGATAATACTAGTTTTTGGCCTCATACCAAATGTGAGTCATTCGTAACCGCTTATCATGTAAAAGCTTTGATGTCTCCGAATTCTAGTTTGCTTTACACACTTTGGTTTTTCGGAATGGTGTGCACTGTAAGTAATGTATAATTTGAACACAATAGCTATATGAATACAATAACAAGAATTCAAACTCCTGGTTTGTTGTCTTTTGGCCAATTCTTTAAGAAGAAAATAAAAAGGAAACTCAAAAAGGGCAAAATAAACTACAGGGTTTTTGGTTTTCTACATATTTCTTTGGTTACCTGTAACAAAAATAAAATGGGAATAAGCAGATAATAGATTAAAATAAATGTTAAATTTGGTATGGCACTGTAGAGAAAAGTAATGCTTTTATGCTCACGGAAAACAAACAAAAAATAAATCTCACGTGCTATTCCTTTAACACAAACTCACACAGTGAATTGCAGATAGCTTCTACACAGTAACTATTACAACCATAGAGCTTTGAATCGAAGCTGAGCAGAGTTGCCACATTTGGTGTCCCACGGAAAGAATTCCCCCTTATTTGTTAATCAATTTGGACACAGTTCCAGGCAGAACCTTTGTGGGATGAGGTATTCTCTGACTGCAGTAATAATATATATATTTTTAAAGCATTACTGATATTTCTCAACTAAATACACAACCAAAAACAAGTGAATGAAGAAAATTAAAAACAAGATTCAGCTGTTAAATAATCTGTCTGGATAATGGCAACTTTAAGTGCTATTTCCAAATTTCTTGCCTGCTACACTTGGGACAGAAAGGGAAAGGGGCAGGAGTGGGGGGGTCGGGTATCACAAGTTGGGACAATACTGCGCTTTCTCTTTTTTTTTTGCCAATACTCATTTGGAATGGTGTGAACAGCCAGAGTAAATCAAACAGTTTACAATACAAAAACAAAAACAGCATCCTTAGAAAAGGTACGTCGAAACAGAACGCCACCGTGGAAATATTGATCCTCAAAAATAAACAATGATAATAACATCAAATAAAAAAAGGAAATGACAAAAGCTACCACACTTTTTTTTCTTGTTATATTCCATAATCATGAACAGTTTTCTTTTTTAGTCACAATATTTCTGTAGACGATTGCACCCTCATTTCTCTCTGCTTCCCCTCTTTTCTTCTCGTTCTCAAAGTGTTCCAAGCTCATCACTCCATCCGCAGACGGAGGAGAGGAGAAGGACAGCACCAAATGGTCCTATTCCTGCAGTCTTTTCGGGATGGGGATGGGAAGGGATGGAGGTGCGGTAGGAAAATGTCTTTTCTTTCACTTAGAAGCAAAGAGTTCAAACGATGTTCGTCACTAAGTGTCTTGCTGGGGGCAGAAGTTTGGACAGGGACCAGGGCCAAAGCCTTGCCATGGGCTCACACGCGGACTTGGAGACAGGAGCCAGCTCTGCAGAAGTGTTGGAGCACTGCTGAGCTATGAAAGCGCTCTTCCTTCCTTCCTTCCTTCCTTCCTTCCCATCTTGAAGCCCGACAGTTTCATTTCAATCAAATCAAAGAAATTGAAAAAGCAAGTGATTGACTCAAAGAGGGGGAAGAAGGAGAAGTACACGTCTGCACAGCCCCTGGTGACTGCTCCAAATCTATATACACATGACCCTGTGTGTGTGTGTCTTTCTCTTTCCAACACACACACACACACACACACACACACACACACACACTTGTGTGTCTTCTCAACTGATAAAACGGCTAGCCAGGCAGCCCGCGACAACAGCGAGGAGGGCGTATGCCGAGTGGTCGGGCAAGGAGGAGAGTGTGTATCCTAACCTCTAAGGGTCTCTACACAGAGGCTGATTTGACCAGGGAGGATGATGAGACATGGTTTGACAAGTTAATGAGTGTAAGTGTGTGTGTGTGTGTTTGTGCGTGTGTGTATGCATTGAGTGGTGTTACACCTCTGAGCCAAGTGTTGGAAAAGAAACACGTGGAGGTAAAGCAGTGATCCACAGTCTTGTTTTTGCGTCTGAAAGTAACGGAGGTCATCTAACCCTGTTTGGAGTTTCTCAATGTTGTCCTTGGTTGCTTGCATTTTCTTAAAAACCAAAAAAAAAAACATTCTCTTTTTTTTCTCTCTTTTCTTTTAAGTGTACTGAAGCTATCTTTTCCTCTTCACGCTGACGAGAGGGCTCAGGGATTGATCTCGCTATGTCTCGTCCCTCTGGTCCATCTGGGATCTGTCCTACTCCAGCTCCTCAGTGGGGAGATCCTCCTCCAGGTCACGCTCGTCGCTCGGCAATGCCATGCTGTGTGTAACGCCGGCCATGAGGGATACTGAACGACTGTCCTCCTCCAGCTCAGTGGGCTCCTCCTTCACATGCACCTGGTGGCTGAAGGAGAGTGCAAACCGCTGTTAGCAGGGCGAGGGGTAGAGTTTTAGAGGAAGTTGCCAATTGCAGAATTTCTCATGTCAAATATTTTTTGGCACGCTCAGAGTTAGTTCAAAAATATAACGAGTGTTATCCAGGCAGTTTTGTTGTTACTTTTGGAAATGCATGTGTGCTGTCACTCATGTACAGTCAACGTTTAGTAAAGTTGAGGCAACAAGAGCACAAAAAGATTGTGAAGGTTGTAGTTGGTGAACGTACAAAAGATATGTCTGTGGAGGTCTGTGAATTGGCTCTCACACCAAACTAAAATGATTTCTCGTCAGCCATGTTCGATGAAGATGTTAATATTTGTATCAGTATCGCCATCATACCTCCATCATATAGATATATATCATAATATATTATATATAGATATAATATAGATAGAGAACACTGATTCGCTGATGTGTCCATGTGTACCTGTACTGGTGAGGGCTGAGCGTGGGGCTGCAGCTGCCGTTGCTGTTGACCTGCTCCACAGTAGAGCTGACATCATCGTGGCCCACGTGCAGCATGTTGAGGCTGGCCGCAGACGGGCTCACCAGGGAAGGGCTGTTGAGCAGGGAAAGACTGCTCTCTGCCAGAGCCGCCTGCACACAAACACACAGCGTAGTCCAGTCACATTAAATGGAGCCTGGGTAACATTCACTTAAAAAAAAGAAATGTGATCCAGCAAATTAGAAGAAGCTAAATGATAATGGAATCAGGGGTATGTGACATAATACAATTATCTGTTTACTACAACCAGATATGTTGAAACATCTAACTCTTACTTATACATTTAACCTGTAATGCTCAGAGAGTGTTTGTAAGTTCACACAAAAATACACGTTAAACACAGTATAATAAATGGTCACAGCCTCAATGAATGATGGATAGTTTTTCTTCATGCACTGATGAGAGCTCTTACATTTGAATCCAATAACTTGCTAGTGAACTTGACAAACCACTAGGGGGCACTTACATACAGTGCTTTCCCCCATCATGGCTTGGGCTTGTGCTTTTAAGTCATAAGTGCGTGTGTATTCACAAGAAAGTCTCAACAGGAATGTTAAGCGAGACTGATCCACAACCTCAATTTAGACGCACACGCAAACACGGTGAAACATCAATGTCTGCAGAAGAGGAAACAACTGAACCAACAGGGGCAGCTTCTGTCACAGCTCACACCCAGCTAGTGTTGGACACTAGCTGAGAGACTCACACCACCTCCCCGCTCACAGAG
>JACSYO010000471.1:327500-335000 GCA_016806645.1 Ophiodon elongatus
TTACACAAGCCATAATCAGCGGAGGAACCCTTTCTCCCCCGCATCCCCTCAACCCCCGAGCCGTGATGCTAAGTTTTGTAAATGAGTCTGACCCCAATCTGCGCCCGCCACCCTGACAGTGCAAACACACACACACACAGACACACAGACACACACAGATACACAGACAGACTAGACACCATAGACATCAGTGTTATTGCAGTGCTATTTGCATTCGTCTCCGTGATGAAAGCCTAATTCTGCCAGTTAAAACATTAGCAGTCATTTACAGTGGGTCACAGCACATGTGCCACTCATCTCCCCTCCCTCTGGCAGAGAGAAAGGGGGGAAGGGGGCAACTGGAGGCAGAATTTTGGAAAGAAAGGTGCTACTAGAGGCGTGGATATCTTCATATTGTAAATGTTTGAGCATCATCATCAGTCCGGTTGTGTGTCTGCTGCTGCCTGATGCATGCTGGGATAGGCTACTCCCATATGATCCTAAATATATATGTATATAATATTATATATATATATATATATATATTATATATATATATATATATGTATATAATATAATATATATAATATATATATTTATATATATATATAAGCAGGCAAGATGATAAATAAAATAATGAATGTATGCGCAGTTCATTTATGATGATAAGATAAGATACGTGTTAAATCATGGTGGAGGAAGTAAATTTTACTGTACAAAATACTACGTACTAAGTAGTCCCTCATTTTAATTCTAATTTTAAAGTATGTATGTATTATTATCAAAATGTACTTGAAGTATGTAAAGTAAAAGTTGTCACAATGCAGAAAAATGCCCATGTGAGTGTTGCTATAATATATTGTATCATTGGATAATTATTACTATACAATTAATGTTGTAGCTGGTCAAGTGAAGCTAATTTTAACAATTTCATATGCTGTTGGCAGTTTAATCTATAATAATGTATCATATCAAATCGGCAAAGAACTGAGTAACTAAAGCTGTAAAATTACTGCAGTGGAAAGTATAATATTTAGAGTCGAAATATAAAGTAGTTACTTGAGTAAATTAGTTACATTCCACAACCGGAAGTCCAAGTGAAGCATCTAATAAGGAGCCTTGATTGCATTTTCTATTCTTATTTTTATTAATTCTATTCCAATGTCTTTATATGTGGGGTAAGTTAACCCCAAAGGAGAGATTTATACTAGGGGCATCTGAAGAAAAAAGAAAAAAGAAAGGGAAATGGGACACTGTTATTATGGTAAGTTAAACAGAAAATAAAACCTCTTCTTTAAGTCCTCCAACTCATCATGCAGCACCTTGAAATAACTCACTCATTTCTCCCCCTCTCTCAATCATCCCTTACTTACTTTCTCTCTCTCTCTCTCTCTCTCTCTCTCTTGTCTCATCCTCATTCACTGTCCCTTTCGTTTCTATGATCAATGACTTCCATTCCTTGACACCACTGCTCTCCTCATGAAATATAACGGCTTATTAAAGGACATACATCTCTACGGCCCTATTTGACTCACAGAGCTGCTATATAAATACATAAGGCCATGCCGAGCTATATTTAAAGGTCTACGAGGCCAACGGCACAGGAAGCAGACACCAGACATTAATAGTTAAAATTCATAAAAGTCAGATGAGGAGGTAAAGATATTCCTGGCTGCCCCATCTCTTAACCCTCTCCGCACCTCTCCCTCCATCCCTCCATCATCACCCCATCCCACCCTCCTTGGTTTAGGGCTATTAAAGAATGGACGGGGTCTCTCCTCACCCCTCCTCCCACTGCATCTCTCACTCCTCCTTTGCTCATTCTCTCACTTTCCCTCTCTGGAGGAACGGACACTCAAATTAGCGTGAGGTTTCTGTAGAAATGGGTCAGCACCTACAATGGTGGGATCAGGCCAGGTGTATGTGTGTGTGTGTGTGTGTGTGTGTGTGTGTGTGTGTGTGTGAGGGAGAGAGATGAGGAGGGCGAGGGTGAGGGAGAGAATTCAATGTGTGTGATCATGAGCAGCATGTGTGTCAGATTTTTATGTGCATCTCTGTAATGAGACTGTATGACGGCTAGATGTGGCTCTACCGGGCTAAGTGGGGCCGACTCCATGAGCGAAAAGGAGGAGGTGAGAGAATTGTTCAGGGCTGAGAGTGAGGAAGAAGGAGAGAATTAGAGCAGTATGGAAGTGTCATAAAGGACAAAAAGAGCCAATACCTGTCAAATCAGTCATATCTTTAGGAGCTCAGCAAAGTCAGCTTTAAAACTTATGTTGTCACGTGTGTATGTGTTATTGTACGTCGTACACTTCACTTCAAGTATAAATGAGAAATTTAGGCCTTCAAAGTGATTTTCTGCAAAGTGAGGTCATTTGGCCAATCCAAAGGTTTCAAATAACACTAAATCCTGCCTGCAAATTTAGTTTCTGTCATTGCGGTCTCAGTCGGCATCTGCTTTGGGGTGGGGGCTTCATCAGTGGGCACAGACCACAATAACTTTGCAGTCAATTAGATCAGCTTTTATCCCGTCAGAGTTGTTTACCACATTTGAGTTTGAATCAAAACATTTTGCTTTGATTGAACCAGCTTTTAACCAGTCAGAGCTGCGGTTGAAACTTTCATTTTTTTAATCCTGGGCTGTTCGTTTTCGCCATCATCTAAACAGTTTGCTAATTGGGCTGTTCTCCATCTTCCATCAGTTGAGCTTAGTTTTTACATTTAGAATTTGCCATAGTGAGATCCAATCAATGGAAAGCCCTAAGAGGGACGAAGTACAAGTGAGAGTGTGTACATCGTAAGCTTTTACCTTCCATGTGGCTGTGTTTCTCCTGAAATAGGCAAACTTGCGTGTAAACCAGTTGTAGATCTCATTGAGAGTCAACTGTCTGTCTGGGGACTCCAGAATGGCCTGAGGACGGGGAGAGAAGAAACAACATGATTTAGAGGAGGAGAAAACAGATGGAGAGAAGAGATGGTGCAACTGGATCATCGGAGAGACTTACATGACGTATAAGAGAGGCGTAGGTGAAGGGAGGCCTGACATCAGCGTTCTTGTAGAACTCACAGTTCTGAGCCAGCTCTGAAAAAAGAGGCATGACAATTGTTAATTAACTGATGTGTGTTGTGTAACACATGTAAAAGGTATTACAAAAAGGATGTACAACTTTAAACTAGCAGTGTGTATCTTTGAGCACAGCTTTGTAGGGATGCTACATTTTCTTTTAATAATATTCTTCTTGAAAAGCCAGTCATATATTCCTTACTTTTTACCATTTAAAGGCTTGTGAATTAGAATGAATGTGACTTCATTCTAAGCCACACATACAAAAAATATACTGCTTTGATACCTGGAATTAAAACTAAAATCTTCTTATGAAAGAAA
The DNA here is from genome assembly GCA_016806645.1 of Ophiodon elongatus. Classification (NCBI taxonomy): domain Eukaryota; kingdom Metazoa; phylum Chordata; class Actinopteri; order Perciformes; family Hexagrammidae; genus Ophiodon; species Ophiodon elongatus. The sequence goes on from JACSYO010000471.1 coordinate 330,865, forward strand.
GTTAGGAAATGGCGGCTCTTTTAACCATGAATGAAAGTGATTTCTGAGGCTATATTTCATTGCTCTTGCAGGGAAAGCACATGAAAACAGGAACAGCTACTGTAAGAAAAAACTAAAGCAGTCATTGGATCAAAAAACAAATACAATTTGAGTCAATTATGAATAAAAAAATAGATCATGAATCATAAAAATAAAATAAAAAGGCAGGCACTGAGTGTATGTTTCAGTTTACCTGAGGCGATGGGGGTGCAGTACTTGTCGGAGTTGCGCCGACGTATGGGCCCAACACCGTGCGTGTGGGAGTGGGAGTGTGTGTGCAGGCTGGAGGAGCTGATGACTGAGGGACCCTGGCGCAGTGGGGTGATAGGGGTGGCAGCTGAGGTGGGAGGGTGAGGAAGACCCTCTGGGTACATATCGCTGTCCCGCTTTAACATAGAGCCACTGGAAGCCAGGTTCAGCTAAAGAGACACACACAGATACATTACGGTGATTAATTCAGCTTCAGACAATAATTCTTCATGGCTTTTCTATCTATTAAATCAACTGAAATTTTTTTTATTCTGCACTGTAAATGGCTTTCTTTTCAAATACACATGACAAATTAATTTAATTTTAGTAAAATATCACATTCTCATATAACTTACTGTACCTCGGTTTAATATTGTCTAAAGTCTACAGTGGGAATCCATGTATATACAGGTGAGAAACTTTACTTTGGAAATACAACAGGTAAACATACTTTAGCTGGGCTTATCCATTATCAATATAAAAAAAATATAGTTTCTCTACCGTGGGTGGAGAATAATACTTCTTTCATGTTAACTTTAAGGCGTCAACATCTGACTTTTTACAGAGAAGCATCATCTCCACAAGACAGGGTCAGGGTCTGGTGATATCAATGTATTAGACAATACTTGTGTGTCATACACATAAAGTAACACGTCTCTTCCAGGAAAGTGTCTCTTAACAGTTTTGTCTACTAGTTGTGTAAGAATAAAAATACTTGGGAGGTTGTAAAGTAAATTTAAATTTTTTTACCTATAGCAATAGGGCGCTACATATCCAAAGATGGCTACTATTGTTAAGTCACATTACATAAAAAATTTAAACCGCAACACTCCCTAAGAATTTGTGCCCCTACAATTTACCAAATGCATTCTTGCACAGAACCACACACACACACACACACACACACACACACACACACACACTGAACATGTACATATACTGCATTTATACACACAGCGCTGGCTGCAATTAACCCTGCGTTTACAGATACAAAACCACAAGACAGCATGTTTGTAAGAAGGGAACACACACATGCACTCTGCGGTGGCCAAGTCTTCACGGACCAATACGGCCCAATTAGGCAGAGCCTTGCACAAATACAAAAACACACACACACACACGCACACACACGCACACACACACACAAATAAAACACAGAACCAGTACTCCCAGTCTCTCTGGGACAGCCGTTGCAGGGCTGCTAGTTTAGGACTAATTAAAACCAGTGTGTGTATGTGTGTTGTCTAAATGTATGTAAAATGTGTGAATCGCTTTTTTTCTACTCTGCCCCCACTCGCTACCATTTAAGTAGACTGGAGGGGGCGGGGCTGTTTAACAGGTACTTCATTAACGCTGCAACCCTGCCACATCACCACGGCAACAGTCGAACCCTGTTAATTGAGGCCAAGCTTTGTTTCCATTCCTGACGCTCCTCCCCCACCCCTCCTCCTCCAATCCCTGACCCCGAGGCTCGTCTCCGGTGGTGACAGAACACGCCTCTTCCTGATTTCCCATTAGATGTTAATAGCAGCTGATCCCCCAGCGATCAACGCATCATCCAGACACACAAGAACACACAAACACACAGGCACTCGGCTGCACCCATTTATATCCCCTCAAATTAAGACACTCTACCTCTAATTGACAATTAATTTCAACATCTTCATATTTTAATAAGACTCCTCGTCAATCTGAATAATGAAATATTCATTAGATACCTAATAACAACCTCACCAACCAGTGTGGGCACAGACACATACACACACATCACATCAAAATGTTAACCCCTTTAGTGGGGACACACTGAAAATACTGTGAGAGACCACTTTGGCTCTCTCTCTCTCTCTCTCCAAAAAGCTGAAAAATTGTCTTCAAATGCTGAATGAATACAATACTGAAGTTCCACTCGGACACACTTTGAATATTTGATTTTATGACTTTCTCTTTGGAATAAAAACATTATGAAGTTTTCTGGGAAATGACACGCACTGTATCACGGAAAGTTCAAGACAGCGAAAGAGAGACGTTGAAAAGAACAATACAGACAGAAAGTAGTCACAACAACACATTAACCCTCACTGGTCAATAGGGGGCGTAGATACCAAGCTAGACAGTAAGAGAGGAACTTGAAATCCCAAGAAGGTTTAGGGATCGTGAAACTGTTCAATTAAGAGGAGTTTGTAGGTGAATAAGAGGTAAGAGCAAAGGTTCGGTGTGAGAGGGTAGAAGAAAAGGTCATGTAATCTGGGATTTGCGGTGCCAGTGTGTACTCACAGGTTGGTTAAAAGGCTTTGGCTCTGAGGGGCGCATGTGCAGGTGGGTCATCATGGCCTGGAGTCGCTCGCTCTCTTTCGCCAGCTGTGAAACACAAGGGTGGTTATCGCCATGAAAAACACTTTACCTCATTTCACAGCGCTTAGATTGATATAATGCGGTATTGACACTGAATTACAATTACAATTACACCTCAGGCAGAGGGATGAATATGAAAGTCAGCCACCTCAGCACCCGGAGCTCTCACACACACTTACACTAGCCTGCAGACACACTCGTCCCCATTTGACATTGTTAACTGCCTTTTAATGGGTGCTGCTACAGCCTGTGGAAACGCTGCATCCTGCGTGTGTTTGTGCATGAGTACAGGCGTACACACGTGTAGCCTCCAGAAACAACGGATCTACTCTAAGATAGATAGCGCCATTAACATACTCACACACTGCAGAGATGTGCAAATATGAGACATTTACACAGTGACTGTGCTGTTGAGTGTGTATGTGTGTGTGTGTGTGTGTGCTGTAGAGTGGCGGGCTGCCTGTGGACTGCTGAGGGATGAAGTGACATGTCAGAGAGACGGCCGTCCTGATGTGATGTGACATCAGCTGCCTCTCTGTCACTTTGTGTTCCCTGGCGGTGGCTTCAGGGGCTCAGCTAAACGCTGTTTACCACCACCACCAAACACAATGCCGACCCTAATGCTGGACAGCACACACACACAAACGCAGTGATGTGAACGGCTTATTCTGAAGTGTTTCGGAAACTATGTCAAGACGTGAGTGAAGAGGCATCCTTTGTATTTTCACTTTTCTTACATACAACATTTCACTTCTTGTCCAGTGTTGGTATTTTACTTTTGCTGGAGCATTCAGATGTTTCAGGAGAATTGCGTGTATGAACCACTTTGAGAATAAGAGAGGCCATGCAGCCTGGTCTTCCACTTTCTAGCTCATGTCTCTCTGTCTCTCTGTCTCGCTCTCTCTCTCTCTCTCTCTCTCTCTCTCGCTCTCTCTCTCTCTCCCTCTCTCCCTCCTCCCCTCTCAGCCTTGCTCTGTCTGTTGCTGGTGACCAGAGCAGCTTTATAATTGGAGCAGCGATGGCAGCTTCCCTGCCGACTGCTCCTTTTAAATTACAAGCTCCACTGCTCTCCATAAACTCTGCCCTGCCTCAGACACGTTACTGCCATTGAATGGCTGAAACAGTCTTCATGACTTTGTTTGTGAGCGGATGAAAATTAAGTGTGCGTATGTGACTCACCTGAATCTCCAGTTGCTGAACCACCTGCATCTGGACTCGACACTGAGCAGTGCTGCGGTCATCTAGGGCGTGCTCATTGTTCAAGTGCCTAGAAGTGAGGAGGAAACGCAAGAGTGTAAATTGATATTTACAAATAAAAAAAGATCAAAGCACTGATAGTTCCAACTCAATGATAATTTCCAAGCTTCAACAGAATCCTTGTTTGATCAATTCACAGGTCCTGAATAATGAAGTAACAAAACCCAGCTCTTTTACTTCTATTTAAACTGAGCTGTGAGCTGTTTCAGCGCTACAAAATTAAATCATAATCTTGGAGG
>JACSYO010000471.1:340000-425000 GCA_016806645.1 Ophiodon elongatus
ATTGGAGCTGTTGGTGCTCAAGTCCAGGCCCTCGGCCTGTTTCAGGGCATCCTCACTGCTCTGCACCCCCGACACCTCCTTCCACAGCTGTTGGAGGTCTGACGGACACATCGCTGCAGAGAAGGAACGCAAAGTTAACTTGGCAACCTTACTTAGTTGCTCAATTTCACATGTTCTGCGCAAATATGAATATAGGATATTTAAGTTAATTCAAGCTAATTTAAACATGAAGAACTGTCAGACAATAACACAATAATACCCACCTAAAGACACACTGTAAATAAACTCATGTCACAGAGAGCTGCGACTAACTATTACAAACACATATGCAACTATTATAGTCCTCTGGGAGTGGTTAAAGAGGAAAATAGGACAAACTAAAACCGACAAGAGGTTCATTTCTACATGTTTTTGTTTTATTTCCAGATATCCACTATTCCTCAACTATTTCTTAATCTCTGTTGGCAATTGCTACTGTCTACCAGCCCCACTGCTCCTGTCACTACCACTATTTGTCTGAACAGGGTGGGTGCACACTTTGAGTTCTTTCTAGTCGCAGCTTTGTTATTTCTGCTCCAATTTCACAGTGAAAGAGACGCCTAAAATGCCACAGCCTACTCCAATGGATCTTACCGTGCACGTATGCACGCACGCATGCAGCCCCCCACACACACACACACACACACACACACACACACACACACACACACACACACACACACACACACACACATCTGCACATACACACACACATATGCACAGACCTCGCAGCAATCCAAATATTATGTCTGCTTTGTCTGCATTCTTCTGTGGTCCCGCCAAAACAAAAGTTCTCACTCTGAAGGAATGAGGCAGTGTGTGCATAGATTTATTTACATGTGTGTGTGTGTGTGTGTGTGTGTATTATCCAAGAAGGCTGACCGATCTGTGGACACTCTCAGGGAGTAAAGTAGTAAAGTAGTAATTACTAAATTACTAAAGTAGGAATAGAAAAAACAAGAGAAAAAAAGCAACTTTAGAGGAAAATTTCTGGATTCTGGTGAAAGTCAGCTGTTAACAAAGCAAACAAAACTCAAACTGTAAGTAGCCGAGAGCAGAACAGATTTGTGAACAACAAAATCCTGACTTTGTGTGCATTTGAGTGAATGTATGTACTCACAATTTCCCCCAGCTAGTGTTAACACATACAAAGTATTTGCGTGGATGAGAGTGCTTTTGCTAACTGTTTAACGTACACAGCCACATCTGGCTGCTAGGGTCATATTTCTTTCGCATTGATGTCTGTAGACATAAGACATACTAGGAAGTAGCCTTAAGTTACTAAGAAGGTGGGGTCTAACAGGATGAAGTCAAATCTAATGGATTTTTTTTATATGAGTGAAGAAAGTGCGGAAACACTCTCTCAGTGATTGGTCTGTGCTTAGAAAAAAGCAGTTTGATTCTCAAACATTGTGGTTTAGTGCTCTCTCTGTTTTTTTGCCATGAACTTAGTAGGTTGGCAGTCATGAGATTCTACAAAGTGCCCTCCATCTTACTGCAATAAGAGAAATAAACAAAATCCACAGCAGGACGCCCCCTCAGGGCACTCCCCCCACCAACTACCCACCGGACACAACGGCCCTTTGAGGCGGGGCAATAATGTGTGCAGTTGTGTGTGTAGGTGCGAGTGTTTATGCATGTGTGTTTGTGTGTTTGTGTGGCATGGCTGGTCAGAGGAATGCTCTGGCTCACGCCTGGCTGAGCCGTCACAATGGACCGGCTCTTTCACACTGCAGGGAAATTCCACTCTGATACGGAGGGGGAGAGAGAGAGAGAGAGAGAGAGAGAGAGAGAGAGAGAGAGAGAGAGAGAGAGAGAGAGAAGAGAGAGAGAGAGAGAGAGAGAGAGAGAAAAAAAGAGAAAGAGAAGGAGATGCCAAAGCCAACTGTGCAACTGTCTAAAAAACAACACTCTTTTATGCAAAACTGTGGCCTCTGTCTTTTCATTTGTTTTCAATTTGTATCTACTGCTTTTTTTTCACTCCCTCTTTGAACTGGTTATTCCACTTACCCTCCGTTGGACCCACACACACCCTCCCCCCTAGCACATAAACGCACAGATACAAAAATCACACTTAAGTTTGAATGCAATTCTTGAGTGTTGTATTAGGCTTATTTGAAGTTAACTTTTTGAAAATTTTCATGATTTGATTGAGTTTATTTTTTCAAATTCAGACTAAAGAGCGACTATGAGTGTGTGAACTCATGTGTGTGACTGCACGTGGCCGCGCATGAGAGAAAGAGCGACATCAGACAGACGGAGGGAAGGAAACTGCTCTGTTTAGTCAACTCAGTCAGCGCTTTAGCAATGTTACGGCCACTTTAGAGCCCCTAAAGCATTCTCTGTGTGTGAGGTAGTGTGTACAAGTGTGTGCATTTGACATTACAGTCTACAGACAAAAGTGGACAAAGACACACAAGTTCAATAAAGGCGGGCCAGTCAACAGTCAACATTTAGCTTTCTAAAACTACGCTGACAAAACGAAGGGACTGTGGGAGAAGTTACATATAGGAAAAAAAAGAAAATCCGGTGGGCACAGCAATAGCAAGACGATGATGTTCTTGTGTCTGGCTAATCTCAAGTACACACACACACACAAGCTTACACACACTCGCGCAAGCACATGCACACACCTCCAAGCAGGGGGCTTAGTGGCATATTTTACTTATTATCCAAATGAGTACCTTCCACAAACCCACCAATCAGGTTTCCTTTTATCTTTTATTGGCTGATTAACTTAACAGGCTTCACATGCAGCATTGGGTACAGGCCTGTGTGTGTGTGTGTGTGTGTGTGTATGTGTGTGTGAGGAGGGGGGAAGGGGGGTAGTGTGTGCACGCTCAGTTATGACCATGTGTGTATGCATGTTTGTCAGGATGTGTCTGTGTGACTGAGTTTTGTATGATTAGAGTTGTGTACTCCGTATGGATGCGTGTGTCTGCGTGTGCACGTACCTTGCTGCAGAGACTGCATGGCGGCGGTGGGCTGCAGTGGGACCAGGCCTTGTCTCTGGAGGTTGAGGATGTGCTGCTGCTGAAGCTGCTGCATCTGAATCAGCTGCTGCTGGAAGGCCAACTGCTTACTGCCTAACTGCTGGGGACCAAAAGACAGAGGTTAGAAACGTTCTTAAAGTTATGTATTACTTGCATGGGAATTTCAACCAGATCTTTATCCAGTTGTTTTTTTTTAACTCCTCTTACTGATTTTATTTAATCTTTTAATTCTGAAATTATTTATATTAATTACAAAAAGAAGTCCCTAAAAGCAATATCTGTAACATTTGTAACCCATTGGTCCTTGTTCAGATAGCAACCAACTAAGGTATTTGTCCAACATTTTTTTAATAAGCCCTCATGTCAAACCATGAAAGAACACCTGCAGATATCTGCTTGCACCCATTAAAAACTCTAACAAGAATCACATTTTGTGAAAGTGTCACATTTGTTAATTGTAGTTTTGAACTAAATGCCAGATTTAGACAGCTGCCCTTGATTTTGTCTTTTCTCTTTTACATCTAAAAGGAAGCCCTTCCCTGTTCTGTTATTTTGATTTGAATTGGTCTGCTTGTCCCATTACATCATTCAGTCTACAAATTCAAGTATAAAGTCAACTAACACCATATAAAATAAATAAAAGTCCTGTATTAAAAGGGAGAAAAGCCCAAAGCCAAGCTGTGAGGACCCTGAGGATGAAGAGAAGGAGAGAGGTTGACGGGAGAGTGGGAGAGACTACATGGCGCGTGGCGATAATGTCGGTGCGTGTTACGGTGATAAATGTCCCCTTTCCTGCCCTCCCAGTCTGGGGCAAACCTGGTCTGTGCTGCGCTGTTTGAAGTCCCACCCGACCAACCCCTGAGAGAGATGGACTTTATCTCTTACAGATAACTAGTGGAGAGGAAAAATAAATAAATACAACTTGAGGAACTGCTCATTGTGTGTGTATTGTGTGTGTGTGTGTGTGTGTGTGTATGTGAGAGAGAGTGGCAGCCTGGAACTCTTTGAACAGAGAGGATCTCACAGGAAGGGCAGATAGGTCACTTCCTTTCAGACTTGGTGCCTGGGGAGAAGAAGTGTGATGGCAGTGTTTTTGTGTGTGAGAGTTAGGGAGAGTTGTGTCCGTGAGGGAGGTGTGAGGGGGTGCAGAGGAGTAAGCACAACAACTAGTCTTTACAAAAGAAAAACAGAGAAGGATAAAAAAAAGGGGGAAACACATTTTTCCTCATGAACTGTTTCAAAGGCATTTGGGTTCAGGTATACATTTTCATTCTGATAGAAAATGTTTACTGTATTTTCTGGATATCTGTGGCTACAAGCAATGAATCCACAATAAACGAAAAGTGGTGACAATTCTAGACCACAGAAAAACATTTTTTTCAGGGAACCTAGGATTTTTTCTACTCCTTTGACCAGTGCAAACTTTGTCAAAGGTAAGAGATGTTGTGGTCACAGACACAATCTCTGTCATGCTTACATGATTCCATTCTTTGAAGTGAACTGACAAATTCTCATTTGTTGCAATAAACGGTCTATCATGATCAGAATGTCCTGACTGAACCGTTTCCTCCCGTCTTGCTCTTTTCCCTCTCTTTCCAGCCCTCCTGCCCCTCCTTTTCTACTTGTCTGTCCATTTTATATCCTCCACCCCACCCCACCCCCCCCTCATTCCCTCCTGAGATATGGCTACGGTTCTTTAAAACACACATTGTGTGTGTGTGTGTGTGTGTGTGTGTGTGTGTGCCTGTGTTCTGTTTACATTAGCTGTGGCTGAGTGGCCAAAGCTAGCGCAGTAACAGGCTGTCAATGTGATTTATGAGCACATCACACACTGTCTGAGCCTGCCAGTCACACAGATCCACACACATACACACACACATATAGAAGGACACTCGCAGACAGACACACGCGCGCGCGCACACACACACACACACACACACACACACACACACACACACACACACTGTAGATGAACACTCGCAGACAGACACACACACATGCACACATCTCTTGTGGTGGTCAGAGTCACTTCATTAAGCTGACTCCTGACCAGTCCCAAATGCACCGGCGACACACACAAACACGGACTCAACATACACATACATACTCTTTCTTTCAATACATCACTTCCACGCAGACAAGAAAGTGAAGAAGAATTGCAGAAAAGAAGGAAAAGGGCAAAAATTCACAGCCACTCGAGCACAATTGACAAGGAGAGATTTTCTTATTCATTCTCCTTCCTTCCTCCTCTGTCTTCTTTGTCTCTTCCTGTTCTCTTGTTTTCTGGATGTGTTCTGGGCCTGCTGGAAGTTGGTTAAAACCCTCAGCCATAACGGGTCTGCCTGACACTACTCTGACCAGCAGTTTATAGCTTAAGAGACAATATTTTTAGCTGATTGCTGGTTATCTTGCACTGTATGACAGACTTACAAACAGTACAAACCTTACATTAATGAAACACACCCCCTGCCTCAATATCTGACAGCACCTGCTTGACCAGGAGAGATAGGAGAGGTGTCTAAAAAGGTGTTTTTGGTTTTGATTGAGGGTTCGCTGCGACTGAAAAACACAGACTGCTGGAACTGGCCTTAGTCATATCAGCTGTATGCAGCTCTGTGGGGAGGCATATTCCCTCAAGTGTATGTGTTTGTGCAGTGAACTGTCACACATCAAGCCTCTCCCTCTCTGCATGTATATGTAGCTGTGTGACCAGTGTTTGCACTTGTCTAGTTGTTACAGGACAACAAACCTGAAAACTGGGACAGCAGCGAGAAGAGAGAGGGAGAAAGGGAAAGCGAATCAGACACCCCCTCAACATGCGAGTCAACCACAACTGGTTTGCTTTGGTCACGGTCGAGTTGGTTGACCGCTGTCGGCGAGGAGTTTGTGGGGCCGGGTGTGGGGAAGGGGGGGCGATCTGCCCACTGGGAGAGGGGGGGATGAGGAAGAGATGGAGAAATCTAGGATGTGTCTCCTCATGCGTTTATCAGAAAAGTCTCACGAGGCCCTTCTCCCTAAGTCTGTCTCCTGCATGGCCCTCTGTGTGTTCAGTAATTCTAGTGAATGAGCATTCATGTAACACAAATGTCTCTGTTATACGCATACAGTACACATGCACAAACACACACACACACACACACACACACACACACACACACACACACACACACACACACACACACAGGTTCTGATTGATTGAGATCCTCTGTTGTATTTGATCCTCTGATATCCTACTGTACCACAGCGGTGGTTAAACCTTGTACAGTGTGTGAGTACTTATGCACATTTGTGTGTGTGTGTGTGTGTGTGTGTGTGTGTGTGTGTGTGTGTGAGAGAGACAAAAGAGAGCAAGGGAGGCTCCTAATGCTGGCGGGGTTAATTGACAATTAAAAGAGTGGCAGACCCTTCCTACAGAGAGATTTCTCCTCAGGCTTAGAGCTGAAGGCATAAAATGAATACTTTGGCAGGGTAGCGTATGGCTTAGCACAGCACTCCATCGCTGCCGCGACATGGCATGCTGTTGGAAGAAATGAAAATCCATATTCACTAATTCTTGTATTGAAACAAGCTTGTAAATGCAACACTAATCTAGAGAAAAGGAGGATGAGCAGAGAGAAGGGATATGTATTCTATACATTAGATCCTCCATGTGATCTTTTTTCCTTCTGCTGGCTCCCATGTCAACCACTTTTACTGCGTTTAAGGGCACTTGTGTACTTCAGAGTGTACTTGAGCTGAGTGAGTGTGTACTTGGTGAAGTTCACCTCTTTTGCCGCTTGCTTCCCGGCCTGCTGCTGCTGCTGCTGCTGCTGTTGCTGCTGCTGCTGCTGTTGCTGCTGCTGCTGTTGCTGCTGCTGACTCAGAAGCTGGAGATGCAACTGCTCCTGCTGCTTTTTGTAATACTCCTGTAACTAGAGACAGACACAGAAAGGAGGGAGGCAGGGGGGGAGAGGAGATGTAGAAATATGAGGCGAGTGAGTCACAACACACTTTGTATCAACCTCAACAATACCACAGTCGTCCAACAGTGAAACGCCCAGCGATTATCAGACACTGTAACTTGAATGGGAGTCTCAAGGAATTCAGTAGCTTTCTATTCCCCTCAGTGAAGGCTGCAGTTTATTGTTGTGTGGCCGTGTGCGGTTTATTGACAAACCCCACACCACAACAAGCAAACACAGACCTGACAAAGACGACTACTGAAGAATATTATGGCGTGTCGATTTGTGTTGTAAAGTGATACGGTATAATGCGGAACCTGCTTGGATTATTTAGTTCAAACAGTTGTGTGTGCGTAGATGCGTGCGTGCGTGATGGATTGTGGACTGAAATCTTCTGCACTCCTATGTGTTTTTTAACTAGCATTTTCTTTTCTTTAATGGCTGCAATGCTAACTGGAATAATTTAAAACTACAGTGTGCACACACACACACACACACACACACACACACACACACACACACACACACACACACACACACACACACACACACACACACACACACACACATCTTGTCTGTTTGTTTGAGTTACTAATCACTAATTTACTCAGGAAGCTCCATTAAGATTCTAATCTTGCTGAGAGGATAGCAAGGCGGACAGGAAAACTCACACTGACCACAGTATGTGTGTGTGTGTGTGTGTGTGTGTGTGTGTGTGTGTGTGTGTGGGAGGGGGGGTTATCCTCTTGAGAACAGCCTGTACATGTGTCCGTATGCCGTTTGTCTTTGTTTCATGGTGCGTCAAATGTTCAAAGAGGCTTTTCAGCAGAAATGACTTCACAGTGCTGCAGTTGTTTCGGTCTCTCATCCGTCTGACCCCACAGTGAGCAGACTACACACCGCTGCCCATCCGCAACACAGTCTGTGTAATGTGGTGGCCCTCCTCTTTTTGTGCAAAGCTGTTTTACATTTCCAGTTTCAATCTTATCCCTGCCATAGCTTCAATTTTACATAATTTACTGTTCTTTTGTTCCTACTTGTCCTTCATTTATTTTAAATGCACAACTCATTCCTTCTTCTTGCTCTTTTTCTTTTATATCTGTCTCTCCTCTCTTTTATCGCTCCTTAGGCCTGAGTTAATCTCTCTTTTCCGCGTCACTAGCCCTGATCGCCTCCTCATCACACAGACAAATGCATATGCAAGCACACACAGGCGCGTGCGCACACACACACTCTCTTGACTGGAGAGTGGTGAGTTGAGGGAATAATTAAGTGATAATTAAGGTCTTTTTAATGATTTGATTCAGTGGCTCTGTGCATTAAGAGTATGTGTAAGTGAGGCACTCACCTCTCCAGCCTATTACCATGACCTTGACTTTAGTGAACACACTAAGAAATAAAGGCAGAGCAGCTGTAGCATAAGTAAAGGTTAGAGGAAACTTAAAGGTTAAAACACACACACACACACACACACACACACACACACACACACACACACACACACGCACAAATCCACAAATGAGTGCCCGTACAAACACACAGCTGCTGTGCAGCAGTGGGCCGTAAACCATACTTACACACTCTTACACAATATTGTATTGCCATGGGGATATGAAATTTAATGCTTCAGTGAGTGATATGTTGGTTGATTGTTCTGTGTGTGTGTGGGTAAAAGTGCCTGATTTGCAGATATACACTAAGAGCAAGTCCATACTGTGGTTAATTAAGTGGGAGAGCAATGTTGAACTCAGTGGTTTTAATAGTGGGGGTGTAATGTGTGTGTGTATGTGTGTGTGTGTGTGTGTGTGTGTGTGTGTGTGTGTGTGTGTGTGTGTGTTACTGTGTGTGAGTGAGTGAGTGAGCATTATAAACCCTCCAATCTCCTTTTTCCTCGTTAGAGAAGAGCTGGTGAAGAGGTTCTTAGCCATCTGCATGTCTGTTTCCAGAAAGCCACCACGTTTCACATTTCCATTATTATGATACACGTTGTCAGATCTTCCCACTGCAATTCATACTTTCTCCTTATTAAATCTACTGTCTGCTCTGGCCTCGCCTGCGTGTATATGTACGCATTTTCTACACATACCCTATGCCATAATTACTTCTATATCCCCACTCTGTTAATAGTCCTCTTCACAGCCTTTACAAGGTTGCGTGAGTGTTTCGCGTGTGTAGGTAAGAGGTCACAAGTTGGTGCGGCTGGGTATTTTACAGATCGGTTGCAGATGAAGAGTGTTTATTGGTTTGTGTCAACATAGCAACCCCTCTCTCACCTGCCACACACACACACACACACACACACACACACACACACACACACACCTGAATCACTATGATTCACTAGGTGATGCTAAAAAGTGAACAAGTGTGTGTGTGTTTGTATATGTGTGCACATGTGCGCCTGCAGGCGGGAGCATGCACACATCCTAGCAACAATGCTAAAGAGGAGGTACTCGAAATGACAATGTGTGCGTTTAAGTGGATATGTATTTATCTTCAAAGATCTCATAGCATTGAATAAGATGCAATCACGCCCAGTGTGTGTCAGCGCCTACTAAAACAGACACATCCTAACATGCCGGCCTGGGAGTGTGTCCAACCCGTGAGTGTGAGTGTGTGAGGGTGAGTGTGTTCGCGTGTGTGTGTGCATGTGTGTGTGTGTGTGTGTGTGTGTGTGTGTGTGTGTGTGTGTGTGTGTCTTACCTGCTGTAGCATTAGAGCCTGCTGTTGCTGCAGCAGGGCCTGAAGCTGAGGGGGAGACAGGATCTGTTGCATCTGCTGAGGGGTGATCATCTGTGGACTCATCATTGCCATGGACACAGGCACCTATAGACAGCACAGAACACAGACATTTTAGATTATTTACATTTACATTCTAGCTTGCAAAAGCAGGACAACTCAATCAATGGGTTAATCTTTGTGTGAAAAGGCCCAGCCGACACAGAGAGTTTTAAGCATGACTGTGCCTGCAAATGATTGCTCCTCTCAAAACAAACAATGTGAATGGAGTTTGTACAGTATGCTGGTATGGACAGGTAAAGTTAGAGAGGAGTGTTGTATTCTCTGTTGTTATTCACTTCTAAGAAATGTTGGTAACATAAGACAAAGATAAATAGACAGACGCATCCCAGTGCACACATATTGTTGACACTTTCCTCCAGAAGGCTAGCATTGTTACAAAAAAAGCAACTGGCAATTTCTGTGACAACAGGGAGATAAAAGGACAGCTATGCAATCTCCCAATAAAATATAAAATCTTATCTGCTTTTATAAATACATGATTAGGACGGCCTCCGATTCTCTTTCCACACAGTCAAGGCTGGCTAAGAAGAAAGGAACAACAAAGTGGCTATCTGATGAGATAGACATCTCATCAGATAGAGCTGCAGGCAGGCAATGACAGAGCGACACAGGAAGAGAGAGAGAGAGAGAGAGAAAAAGAGGCAGTGTGAGTATAGAGAAACGTGGTGGATCTTGCAGATGTGTTGTGCAAGCACTCTTAATGCACATGCATTGTACACAGAGATGGGCATCTAATGCTAATCTGATGACAAACACTGCAAAACTGAAGACAAACTAACCACATAAATCAGAAACTGAGACACTCACATGAATGCAGAGCGTATGAATGAAAATCCACACAAAACAAACCTACTGACAAGTGCTTCTGTATATATTAACTGAATTAAGGTTGGAGAAAACAATACAGGGAATAAAAGAGACGGAGAAGTTCAGACACACAGAGAGATATTTAGGGAGAGAAAGGGAGTAAGATTGAGTACGAGTCCGTCTTCCCTCCCTGCCTACAAATCAATAAACTATCCTGCCTTCTCAATACAAATAATCCTGTCTGTTAAGAGGGGATGTCTGCTTTACAGAGAGCTACAAGGGTGAGTTATCACCTCTGAAATTGGCCATTTATCTATTTTCACTCCGTAGTGAAATATCAATCTCTCTCATGGTCAAATTGTGTGTGTCTGTGTGTGGGCTTGTGTGTGTGGTCATGCACAAGTGCCAGTGTGTGCAGATGCTCTCGTCAGAGCAGTCTATCTACTCACCACCTGAGGGGATGGCAGGTAAGGAGGGTGATGGGCAGAGGGAATTGTGCAGTGGAGAGAGCAAGAGATGAGACGAGCTGTCACTGGTAAATTAAATCTGTAAAGAGCTGATTTGACTTTGTAAACAAGATTGGCCATAAATACTAACACCCTCTTTCCCACCTGGCCTCTGTCTCCCCCCTCCCTCCTACCATCCGTCTCTTTTTCTCTCTGTGTCTGTCAGTGGACAGACACTGTGCCTTTATCAAAGCAGGCTTCCATAACTAAACACACTCCCAGCCCCATGTAACGGTGAGGGGATAGACAATAAGGTATGTAGATGAATGAGCTGAAGCGCAAGAGTGTGTGTGTGTGTGTGTGTTTGTGTTTGAGCTGAGGGAGATGAAGAAAAGAGTCAGAGTGGGGTGAGGCAGGGGAAGGGTGATGTCGTGGCAGTTGGTAAAGGAACAGGCAGAGGGGATGGGGTGGTGGGGTGTAGTGAGTAAGGTGGGGGTGGTGATGGGTGCCTCTTGGCGTCATGCCAGCTTGCCCCCGCCACCGGGCCCTGTCAGTCTAAGCTGCCAAATGAAAAGCTGTAATTAATTGCTCTTGTGCATCCCATTCTTCCTCCTTGACAACTCATACATTCTATTTTATACACACCGCCATTGACATTTTCAAGTCACAGGCGTAATAATTACTGGAGTTATAGCACCTTTCTGTGTGTTGGCTGACGCTCTGACGCCAGAACCAAACGCGCGTCCATGTGTGCAAGTGCTGATATACTGTCATGCATGTGTGTGTGCTTGTGTGTGCAAGCGAGCATGTGTTTAAAGGCTGAATGTGTGTGTGGCAGGCTGAATGCTGAGTAGTTAAGGTTTGACGCCATTAATTGCCCCTATAATCTAATATCACAAAGCGTGGTGATTATGGGGCACGCGTTGCCACCGCCATACGACACCGCCAGCCTGAGAGCACCGCCACAAAACAAAAGCCTCGCCATTAGCGATTTGACGGGCCAGGACAAAAGCGCTTCACAATGCGGAATTATATTTTCATTCGGCTTTGTCTCTCCCGGTGAATGATTTCTCCCCTTTCATTGGACTGTGAATAGGGACAGTCTGAAAAGCCGGGCGATTTGAAGTCAGCCATTTATTAAATGCATTTAATTTTTTTCCCGCTGTCGTCCCATTTTTTTCATGTTGCATGTTAATTTAAAAGAGAGAGATGCGTGGTAGATTAGTGGGAAAGAGGTGAAGCTTGGGGGGTGAGGGTGGGGTGTGGGGAGGGGGGAGTGAGTGGAAGGGTGAGCAGAGAGAGGGGAGAAGGAAGGATACCATCCACACTCAGTGGAAGAAAGGACAGGAGGCGAAAGAGGGGAGGAAGAAAGGAAGTGCAGATTAAAAAATAGAGAGATGTATAGAAAGCAACCCTACCCTGCAGGTCTGTTGACGGAGACATGTGGCCTAGAGCGACAGCAAAGACACACACAAATGCAGGTGAACAATCGCACAATCCTGTACAGTACGTGTTTGATAATTGTGAAAGTTGAACCACTAATTTCTAAAACCTAAGATATCACCCCTATAGTTAAAATGCAGGAATTAGTCATAAAGTACAGTACGTGCATGAACACGCGCGCGCACACACACACACACACACACACACACACGCACACACAGTTGAGGGGTCGGCGGCTGACAGAGGTCAACCCCTGTCTTGGAAAGAGGGAGTTGGGGGTAGGGAGGGAAGGAGGGAAGGAGGGAGGAGAGGGGGAGCGAGAGACAGCCTTGTCGTTTACAGTGAGTGGAAGCGTAATTAGAGGGGTTGTTTGAAGAGGGAGTTTAACTGATTAACAAAGGAAGAGAGGGAGCGAGGGAGTGCCCTGAAGATGGGAAGGAGAAGGAGGAGAAAGGCATGGCGTCCCAGAGGAGCGAAGACAGAGAAAGAAGGGGGATGTAACTTGCATTTCAATGAGCCTCCATCCCTCTCTCCTCTCCTCCCTTGATGACTTTTCATTCTAACGAGGAGGAAAGCCCCATTTTCCATTTCAGATGAAACCTCAGGACCAGAGGAAGGAGGGCTATCTGATATTAAACTAGCATGCAGCCGGGGGAATAAACCCAGTGCGGCTCAGCACCATGTTTATATAGAGCCAGGCTGGTTATACGATTGCATCTTCTCTAATTTAGGAGCAAATTTTGGATTTCACACCTTCTCCTTCTTTCTAATTTAGATCCTTTAAAACATTGCGTCCTTTACTGTCACTTAATACATGCTTGCGCAAACCAAATCATCACATTCACAATAGAAAAAGATGACACACAAACTGTGTGGCAGTTTCTAAAAGTGCAACATCCAGTGTGCCCTCAACAGATACATTTACTGCTACAGTCATTCACCTCATTCATGCTGGCTCAAAAATGTACAGCTAGTACGTGGTGGTGTGTGTGTGTGTGTGTGTGTGCGTGTCCGTGTGAGAGAGAGAGAGAGAGAGAGAGAGAGAGAGAGAGAGAGACGGCAGTGAGTGGTGAGAAGAAAGGAGGCTATAATCAGAATCTAAACAGGCTCTCAGTCTAAATGATGCGGGCCCTGCCTCTGGGTCTATGGGGACACGCAGGGGAGAGGGATAATTGAAAAAATGACAGAGGAGAAAGCAGGAGGAGGAGAGAGAGGCTGACACAGACCTCCTCCTCCACCCCTCCTCCTCCTCCTCCTCCTCTCCTGGTAGGAGCAAACCCCAGCGCTGTTTATCCTTGTCACTGAGCATTACCACCTCACCCTGGAAGGGACGCCTGCCTCTCTTCCTGTCAAACACATACACACATACACACACACACACTCACACACACACCTCCATGCGCATGAAAACCTGTGCCTCTGTCTTCCAGTCTTTTGTTCACTCCATAATAACCTGCTATAACGTTTTCTTTTCTGGCATCCTTCTTTAGAAAAATTTAAATCCTTCTTGGATGTCACTATTGCCACAATCTTCCCTTCTTCTGGTTGGACAGTGGAAAAAGTTTGACACATTAGCAGCAGTGGTAGAAAAGGGAGGAATCTGTGCATATTCATGCACATGGCAACTGCACGGCCCTCTTTCCTTCTGCCCCCGTAGCTGCCTGCAGGCTGGGGGGGTAAATGAGAGCCTCCCGTTTAAAATACAGTCAGCACTTTGCTGTGTCTTGGTGTGTACAGGCTTTAATGGCGTGTGGTGAACTTCCCTCCTTTTTGGTTGTTTATTCACCAGCTATCATCACTGTCACTTATACCCTCTTTCGGTCCCTCCAGGTAAACAGCCTGTCTGTGCTCATCGTGCCAAGAAATGAGGGGAGCGCATGGGGTGGGAGGGGGACAGAGCAAGGGGGGTAGAAAGAGAAAAGCAGAGGAGTGAAGGAGAATAGCATTTGAGTGAAAAAGAGAAATAGAAGGAGCGCCCACTGTGCTGAGAGCGTTGTTTGGAGCTCAGGGCCAGGCCTCCACTGGAAGTAAAAGGGCCCCATTGTGTGGGGTGAGTACCCCTCCTCCAGCTAATCTGCAGCAGGGCCAGGGGCCACATTACTCTAGGGGGAACTGATGAGCGAAGCCAGGTGGGGTTGGGGATGATACAGGCATCTTACCGCCAAATGTTTGCTGAGTCATGAGTCTGTGTCTACAAACAATGTGTGTATGTAAGCTGGTGCCCAAAAAGTGCCAAAGGAGGTTTGAGTTTTATTGAATCTTTGTATATATGTTTCTATCTATTATCTATTAATTATTATTAATTGAGTTGCACGTGATTCTGCATACAAGCTTAATGTAGCTGGTAGCATATTGTTGCTGTTCAGTAAAAAATGCCAAATGTGGTGATTTGGAATTCATCATGGGTTCTTCAACTTTTTAAACTGAATATAATGGGATTGTCTAAAGAAAAGCAATGTTACAAAGTTGAAAACAGGGTTGTTTTTCTTAATTCAAGTAAAGTTGACATTTTGGAGACATTGATTCTTTACTTTTTTGAGCTGCTACTGCAACTTATTAGCTTGTTTTCCAAGTTGCTTTAAGCTGCCAGGAATATACTTTTAGCGATAAGGTCGTTTTCACATATTTATACTAATAATATTCGAAATATCAAATATTATATCACAACAGTATATCTGGTTTTCTTTGACATACACAGGTGTACAAGTGTGTCTTTTGAAAGGGTTTCCAAGACCAAACTGAATTGTAGAAAAGGAGGATGGATGGTTGTGTAGATGCATGCAAGCAAGGATGAATGAATAGATGAAATGATAGTGTGAGGGCGGTAGACGGCCCTGAGCCCACAGAGGAACGCAGGCTGCTGAGAGTAGGGAGTTGGGATCTACACTAGCCTGAGCTGGGCCTTGGTCAATGCTCACATAGGCACACATACTCATACACAATGCATGTGGACGCACATAACAGTCAGCTCTCACTGACAGGGCCAGACAAATGAAAAAAAAAAAAACGAGAAAAAAAAACTTCAGAGAGGACAGTGAAAGACCAGCAAGTTCAAGTGGAAAATCCTCCCCACTCTCTCTCCTTCCCTTCTCCTCCCCTCGTCCGCCGCCTCCCTCCATCTAACGCCCCAGTGGTTCAGAATAAAAATGACAACACATTTCAGAAACACACACACACAGGCACACACACTCAGGGCATTTCATTGGGAAGTGTGAGAGGCCGTTATCGACCATATTTCATTACTGATTTCACTCATGTTTCAAATCACAAAATAAGAGTTTCACACTTCAGTGGCCAGACCCAAACCTCTCCTCTCCATCCTTCCCCTCCGTCTGTCCACCCCTCTGCCCAGAGCCAAACCCATTCCACTGGCTGCTCAACCTCCTCCCGTACACCCTTCACAAACTGTCAGGACCCCATACTACCCCCCCCCCCCACCCACACACACACCACCACCACCCCCCTCCCCCCCCAACACACACAAATGCGCGTGCACACACAGCCCCAATTCCCTCCACATCAAATAGGAGAAACTGCCAACTAAGCACTTTCATTGAGTGGACAAAAGGAGTGCTTTGGGAAAAACACTTTGAAAGGAAATAAAAGAGAAGGAGAGAAGGAACCGCTTCAGTAACGCAGACTCTGGGGGGCTAAACACTCATCTTTCCACATACTTTTGTTGATTAGTTAAAAGACTTTGAACCCTGCCTCAGAATCCTTATGTTCAGTAGTTTTTCAAATCTGTAGTGGTTCAAATAAGGCGGCTAGGGAAGGCAGAAATCTATTTAGCAGCATACAGTATATGTATAGAAAACTGGTGAATTAGGGTTGTAATATTGATTAAAAGTATTTTCATTGAAATAAACGCTCAGCTTTAAGACTGACATGACTCAGTTTCTTCCTCCCGTCTTTCCTGCGTGACTCCCTCTCTTCCTCCATCCCACTGTGCTGGTGCCAGCCCTCTCCAGAGAGCAGAGAGGCAAGCTAATTAACATATCTCTAATGAGTCTTTTCATTTTTTTTCTAATTAAACGAGCTCCTCAATAATACATGAAAACAGGACACCACGCTATTCAATTACATAGGTATGGGCCGCGGCCAAGCACGTGCGTTAATCTGTATGTGTGCATGCCAAGTGGCAGTGTGTTAAGTGTGTCAGGCGTGCGTCTGCCAAGTGGGTGTATATGTGTCTGCTTGTGCCCACCCAGTGCATGAGCGCGTGCCAAGTGTGCCCATTGTAGAGAACGTGTGGCAGGTCATGGAGGCATGCTACGCATCATGCTGGGTAATCCGCCAATTGGCACTCTGTCGGCCAACTGTGTGTCAACCAATTCACTTGGTCGCACGCGTGCCACGACCAATTACAGTAACTGTGGCCAACTATGTCCAATAGCTACTACAAACACAGCTAAAAGAGAGAAATTATCCAAATACTACAGAGGGCATGGATATCTCTCATATGTAATATTTCACGAAGGAAAGGCCTTTTTTATTGAAACTTATTCAGAAAAGACTGCTGAATGAAGGACATAGAGTTACTACTATGATTTCTTTAACCTTTTTATTAACAATTCCCAATTTGTTTTGCAATATTCGTGTCTCGAGTAAACAACCTTGAAAATGTAGTTTGTTTGCTAAACATAATCCAATAGTGAGTGACAGACCGACAAGACCATAAGCATAAAAGTCTTAGTGACATATCCATTCAAATGGCGATTTTCTCATCTTAAGTGTTATTATCATCCACCAAATTACTATTATTATTAAGTATTATTTCTATCTGTGTGAAATTTGTTTCCAACCTCCAATTAAAACTCCTCTTTAGTCTTGAATCATCAAACTCCCAAATAATCCCTCACACTATTCTGATCATCGTGCTTTTTAGCAACTGTAGCGACAATTTTGTTGCACACAATCAATTTTTCCTGCAATTGCCTGTCTAGAGACTTGAGCCATTGTCGAGTTTCTCCTGAATGTGGCACATGACAGTGACACACGCGCACGCACAAAGTGGATTGATACCATCTCACACAGCCAGCCAAACACAGAGACCATCTCTGAACAACCAATCAAAAAGCAGATATAATCTCAGAGTTTCTTTTGCTCTCAGCTCAGATCCTCCCCTCTATTATAAATAAAGAAAAGAAGAGAAATATGATGGGGAAGGGGTGGGGGCGGGGGAGGGCGGGGGGGGGGTACGAGAGGAGGGGGGATTGTAAGCGCAGACCAAGGCTTCTCCAGAGAAGTCAAGACACGAATAGAAGTCTTCCCACTCTCCCTGTCGGCCTCTGTCGTTCTCCCTCAGAGAGAAGGGAAAAATCTAATTATCGAGCTCCTAAAGATCTCATTATTGGCTGAGGCTCATTTGCATGTGTGAGAGCAGCCCAGCAGGAACCAACCTGAGGACGGCCATTTTGTGCCTGATGTGAGCCACTTTGTCACCGTACAGTTGCTTTCTGCCACCTTTAGAAATGACCAGATTAAATGTCTGGCTTCTCTCACTCCATCACTCACTCACCCTCTCCGTGGCCGACGGATGATTGCTTCAATTACAGCAACTAAGGGAAGTTGCTACAATTTTAAAATAATCATAAAGCTGGAAATTACCGTAATCAAGATGTTTCTGTGCACCACCTTGGTAGTCAGGTTTGTTGTGAGGTCTATTAAACAACTTCAGTGCTGCTGCACACAAACAATCTGTTGTGCTTTGTTGTTTGTGTCTGTGTTTATGACTGTGAGGATCCAAGTAAACACAGACATACAGACACAGACACACACACACACAAATCCAAGTGTGTGTGTGTGAGTGTGTTGCCGGGGCATGTGGGGCCATGCGAGCTGACAGCTCAGACAACAGAGATGTAGCGTGGATGCCCTGGAGAGTCCAGAGAGGCTAGCCAGGCCAGGCAACAACAAACAAGACAAACAAGACAGATATGGAGTGAGAAGAGGAGGGGTAGTGTGATGTGTGTACGTGTGTGTGTGTGTGTGCGTGTGAGAGAATGTGTGTTCAAGACAGAGCGAGAGAAGGTAATTCATGTATAAAGCACCTGTGCTTGACCCCATCCATGTGAGAATACTGTCACAGGTTAATCTGTTGTCAGTGTTCACAGAGACACAACAGTAGTTCCCTACACTTCATTGCTAAACAAATAGATTTACATGTTACATGTACACTTTCAGTTCCCTCTCTACGTCCTCGCCTTCTCTTACTTCCCCACTTTCTGTCTCTTTCGTTATTTTTAAGATGAGCCAGAGTTTAAACATCAGCAACATTTAATTAAAACCCCATCCTCCACCAAAGCAGAGCAGTGTGTGTTTGACCCAGGACACACACTGACCCATTTGGATGGACTGCAAATGACAATTTAAACCACGTGTGTCGGTCTGATAAGATTATAGGAGTGCAAGACAGAGCCAGAGGAGACCACACTTTAGGTGAATGGTTGAACTACTGTGACGGATGGCACATGAATTAATATCAATATATGTCACAGTACACCAGTTTGTGTTGATTTACAGAGTAAATGCAATTTTAATCTTTGGAATATTTCAACAAAACAGATCTGGTACAAACCCAGAGTCACCATGTAATTTATACGACTGCCAGTTGCTAGCCAAGGTAAATAAAGTGATTCTGATATCAATTCAAGTTTTGATTAAAGTGTAATCTGCGAGATCCCCCTTTTAAAAAAAAAAAATGTCTTTCATTTCTGACATCTTCACATCGTCATTAATTCTGTGGCATTTTTGCACTTCCCAGGGGTCACTTGGCAATTAAACTGTGTGGCCGACACACAGCAAATTATTTTACTTTGGTCTTTCTGTTGATGAGTTCTAGGTGACTGTTTTTTTCTTTTTCTGCTCTGTCATGATGGCCACTGCTGTTCATATTCAACACCCAGCTCTTCCTCTGTTTATTTTAAACAAAGCCCCCTTCCTGCTGCTGGAAATATGAAAGGTAGTCTCTTTGCACCAAAGGAGGTTTCCTGGAAAAATATGAGTCAACACCAAATATTTATGTGACCAAATGAAAATACTTCCATGAAGCATTAGTCTTATGTTCTCTCACTTACGTGTACATGTTGCAGCATCTCTCTCTAAACATAATTGTCTTTATCTAGATGCCGGACAATGTATTATCACCTTTTAATGTGAAAACTTAGTCCTATTTTTCCCCACAAGCACCTTACCGTCTGCCGAAACTGCAAATTAAATCTGACCTTATCCTTGCTTCTGACTCACATCTGTCCGTCTCTCCCTTCTATCTCTTTCTTTATTTCCCATACTGTGATGATCCAGCTGTCTGTTTATCATGTGGCATGTTAACGAGAAGAGCAGGGCAATAGCCAGACAGCTTGCTGCTCTAGTAGACCCATGGCCCCACTTCATTGATATGAGACATCGCTACAAATCACACTTCTGTATGTTCTCTGCACAGCACATAAATGTAAAGAACTGCCAGAAGTAATGTCATGTGTGATATTCATCAACCTACACAGATAGTAATGATGTGTGTGTGTGTGTGTACTGTCTTTGTGTGTGCATGTGTACGTGTGCGCGTCCTCCTCAAGTGTCTTTCAGTGGGGATCCTGCACTCCAGCTAACCCCACTCTCTCTGCTTACTGTGGAATTCAACTCTGAAAACAGCTCACTACCCAATCACTACAAAGACCTCATTCACACACACACACACACACACACACACACACACACACACACTCACAGAAAGAGACACAGACAGATAGAGCGAGAGAGAAAGAGAGAGAGAGAGAGAGAAAAGTATGTGCCTATATCATACTGTGTAGTTGACGTGGCAAGTTGGTGAATGCAAAGCTGCAGCAGCCAGGGGCTTAATATTATACAGATTCTGACAAAGCAACACTTGGGTTGTGCATGTGTGTGTGTGTGTGTGTGGATCTGTGTGTGTGCTCTGACCTGCACAGCGCTCTGTTTGACCTCATTGCTGCCAGGGGAGTTGAGTCCAGAGGCCTGCTGGAGGAGGAACTGTCTGGCTGCCTGGAGCGCCTACGAGGGACAAATAGAGATGTTCATCATGCACACATGGTCATACAGAGAAACAACACACTCTTGAAAGTAATACGCATTTTTTTACTTTCAATATTTTTGCAAAATTCATGTGTGTAAATTCAGTTTCAAACAACACACACCCATACAATACAATTTTCTTTTTTATATTTAGAGAGAAGAGAAGCACAAAAACTCTCCTACTGGCCACTCTCTGCACCCTCTCCCTTTGCCAAGCTGTCAGTTCAGATTTCCTCAACATGAGACGTCCACCTGGCCTTCATACACCATGCTCGAGTATCTGCGTTTGTGTGTGCGTCTGCTTGACTGTATCCCTATATCCCTCCCAACTTATTCAAAACCTTTTTTAACTCCAAACTCTGACCATCTCCATTCCATTCTTTGTTTCATTCCATTCTTTGTTTCACTGCCCTCCCATCTGATTCACTCTCTCTCTCTTCCACACCCCTTTCCTCCTCTTCTCTTTTTTTGAGGAAGGTGCAAAGTGGGTTTTCCACATCCTCTGAGGCAGAAGTGTGTCAGCATATCTTCGTGTGTGTCAGTTGCACTGTGTTTGTGTGTGTCAGAGTGATGTAAGGAACCGTTTGCCCCGATGTGCCCTAAAGAGCTGTGACTAACCACCACCCACCTCTTCATTCCTCCCCCTCCTTCCATTTCTGCCCTGCAGTGCTGTCCATTCAAACCAGTGACACCATCGCTCTCTAGCTCTGTCTCCATTCCTTCACTCTGCCCTTGAGTGTTGCCGATTCATCCTTTCGACACAGCGACCTCAGCCATCCCTCCCACTGCCTCTCCTCATATCTCCTTTTTTTCCTCCACTACCTTCCTCCTCACACCCTTAAAAACTGTCTTTGTGTCATTACATTTCTCTTTCCTTGGCTGTGTTGCTTGTTGTAGCATTAAAAGCTCAAGCTCTCTATCATAAAGACAAATCAGTCCCAGAGAAATGGACATTTTTGTTGGAATGTCTGAACTTCTCCTAAAACAAAACAAGAAAACACCCATCTCAAAACACAAGAGTCGCCTTGCACTTACTGTAAGCACACACACACACACACGCGTGCGTGCGTGCGCGCACACACACACACACACACACACACACACACACACACACACACACACACACACACACACACACACACACACACACACACACCTCATGACTGAGGGTTAGAGAGGGGAGACAGCAGGATGCACATTTGCTTCCTCTGACTCAAAGGGGAAAGGTTCCTTAGTAAATATTGATTTATGAAAGTCTGTGTGTGTCTGTGTGGGGTGTCAACGTGCACACGCGTGTGTTTGTGTGTGTGTGCGCACACACCGCAAATTAACGGCCAGAATGAGGGATGTTCTTTACTATGGAAGCTCTTACTCAATCATCCAGCACCAGAAATCTGTTCTACTTCATCATTTCACAACCACAGAAAACTGTAACGCTGTGAAACAGCACGGCACACACTAACAGTATATTGTCACATATTTAATGAATTGTCAAATTAGAAGCTCGGGTACATTAAGTAACGTTTAATTACAAAAACAGAGAGGAGAGATTAGAGGGAGACAGAAAGAGAGAGAAGCCCGCTGTGCAGTCAGAGTGATGAAAACCATCTGTATCGAGCACACTTGCTACTTTTGCTGAGACCGCAATTAAAACACACACGGGGACGTGGCTGTGGATGTGCCTACACACACACACACACACACACACACACACACACACACACACACACACACACACACACACGTATTTTAACACTTTAACAAAAATCTTGGGAACCCCCTCCCATTTACTGGTTTGACCTCAGCATTAAAGCAGGCACAGACACACACGCACACACACACACATAGAAACCCAAAAAAAACACAACCGCCCAGTTTGTTGGCATGTGGTGTGAATTACTCCTTGAACACCCTGTCTGCCCAAGAGTGAGTGTGTGTGTTTGTCTGTGTGTGTGCGTTTGCGTGTGTGTTGGCAGGAGTTGGGGAGGCATGTCTGGCAACAATAAGGGACAATTCCACCCAAATTACCACCCTGATTACCACTATATTAAAGAGCCATTTATGGCTTTCATAAACGCTACAACCAAGCAGAGGTGATGCCTGTCTCCTCTCCTATGGCTGTATTCATGGATGTGGGTGAATGTGAGAGACAAGAACTAACGACAAAGCATGTGGTTCTCTAGATATTCAATCTAAATCTGCACTGTGGATTTAGATCCTGCTTTATTCAAATAGGCAAAACTGTTGAAATTAGACACTGAAGATTATATTTTATATAAATAAGTGTAGTTTTATACCATAACTATAGGAATTGTTTTTTATTATTGGTTGACATCTATATTCAGTACATAGAAACATATGTTTTTCTAATGCATTTAATGTGTCCCACTGTTCGCATACCAAATATCACAAAAAACTCTCACTCTATACCTATAATTAACTGAACTACATTATTTTGTAAAAGTATGACGTGATGTGATCATCATGATATGATTCCAATGTTATTATGTGGTAATATTGACTTATTGCCCAGGCGAAGGGCAGCTCAAACACAAAAGTTTAGTCACTGTTCAGAATCTGTGCGCAAGGAATAGGAAAATGCAGGTAACCATAGCAACAGTGCTTCTATATTACCTTACAATACCATTGGTGAGACTAACAAACTGGATACAAACAAACTTTTAAGTGTTTTTTTTCCATTGGTAAGGGCAATAGTATTGGAGGGATAATACACTATGAACTATGGACTTAAGTCACTGCCCCAAATGCAGAAGCTGGGTTCCACTGAATCTATAGTTTTATTTATGGGTACTGATTGGGAGGGGAAGACTGTTATTTCACAGATGTTATGGTGTTTGAATAGAACCTTGAACTTTGAATATATGAAGTTAAAAAGAGGACAACAGGTTTGGTGCAGACACACACACACACACACACACACACACACACACACACACACACACACACACACACACACACACACACACACACACCTAGGCAGAGCCAAATGCTCTCATATCTACGTTGTCAAGAAGCACTCCTCTGCTCTGACCCTTCTCTTTCGTTTCTCCTCTTCACACTCACTCTTTGCCTTTTTCTCTCTGTGACCTGGGTGAGTTGTAGCATTGTAAAGTATGCCCCCCCCTTCATCCACACACACCAGCTCCTCCTAGACTCCCCCAACCCCAACTCCCCGCTCCCCCTGTGGCATTCTTGGGGGCGCACTGCACCTTTAAAGAAAATATGAGAGAGGCCTAAGAGGGAGGCCCAACAACAGAGTCTTTGTGCTGCCGCAGAGCACACACACACACACACACACACACACACACACACACACACACACACACACACACACACACACACACACACACAAAACACGCACACACACATATACACACATCAGTGGTGTCAGACAGGTTTTATTAGAGTGAGAGAGGGAGGGAGGAGGAGGAGGAAGGGGAAGGAGGGGTGAGGAGGTCACTGCTCAGCTTGGAGGCCTGAGAGCACAGTGTGAGTGTGTGTGTGTGTGTGTGTGTGTGTGTGTGTGTGTGTGTGTGTGTGTGTGTGTGTGTGTGTGTGAGTGTGTGCGTGTGTGCGTCAGTTCGGTGTGTGAGTTCTTCTGACTTGTCATCGCTCCCCTCTGTAAATCATCGCCTCTGACACAGCCTTTAATAACAGTGCATATTTTAATTCAGCAGGGTCACACACACACACACACACACACACACACACACACACACACACACATATGAACGCACGCACGCACACACACACACACACACACAGTAAGGGCTCCTTTCTCTTCTTAACAGGATTTCGAAAAAATGGCTGACAACTATGTTTCTGAAAGGAGGGAGGGTTGATGAGGCAGTTAGAGGATCCATTAGAAGAAAAGGATAGAAATTTAATTTTGCTACGTGTGTATGATGATCTTGCAGCGGGTATGAGTGTGGGTGTACATGCACACGGCCATACTCTATGTGAAAGTGTGTATGTGCCTGGCTCAGGTTGCTAAAGCAAACAGGTCTGTGTGTGTGATGAATCTGGCCTCTAATCCGCCCAGTGTGTTTGGGTGAGACAGGGAGAGAGAACGCAGGAATAAGCAAAGAAATCTAAACAGAGAGACGTAGCAAAGGAGCAGAGAGAGAGAGAGAGAGAGAGAGAGCGAGAGAGAGAGAGACAGGTGGGTACCATATGTTGGAGTAGTCCGTCACCACAGACTGAGGTCCATTGTTGACGGCCGAAACGAAACAAACCGGTCCCCCTCCTACCCTCTCCTCCTCATCTCCCCCCGTAGATAAACAGCCCCCGGGGCAGACAGTGGGCTGTCCTTGAGGGAGAAGGAGGAGGAGGAGGAGGAGGAGGAAGAGGGAGTTTGGAAGGGCAAGGGGGAGGCAGGTGGTATCAGATTTCTTTGCTCTGAAACCAAGAAGTGGAGAGTACAAAAAAAAAAAGAAAGGCGCACAAGTGAGGGTGAGTGAGAGGCTTATTGTTGCATCTGTCCACGACACACAGCTGAACCAGGCCAGACGAAGCAAGTGATTCAGATGTTTCAGCAGCACCGGACGCAACAGATATCTTCAGCACCAGACAAGTATCCCCTCTCCACCATACCAGCTCAACAGCCTGGGAAGAGAGGCAAGTGATGCACCGCTCCTCCATTCCTAAAGCCCTTCTCTTCCCCGGGAGAGAGCGAGAGATGACGAGAGGGGTAGATAGATACAGGGTGAAGACGTAGAAAACAGCTCGTCACACTCAGCTACTTCTCTACAGGCCTGCACGCTCTCTGATTTTTGGATCAGTGAGAGAGACCAGGTTCAGAAAGGAGTGGTGGATCTTCTTTTTTTTCCACACTTACATCCCTCTTTCTCTCTATCTTCTTTCTGGGGTGCTGTCATTGAAGCTGAAAGCCAAGCTAAAGCTGCGTCGATGCTGCGTCCTCTTGGGTCACCCCCCTGTGATCCCTTATATCCATTTGCACCGCGCTTCCTCAAAAAAAAAAAAAAAAACACCTCCAAACGCCAATAAACCCCTTTCCTACTTTAATTTACTCCCTCCTCCTGGCTTGGTCTTTGCTACTCTCTGCTAGCTTTTCTGCCTCTAAATCTCTCTCATCTTTGATTCCTTCTCTTTCTATGGCTGCTGAGAGCGAATCCTGATCAGAGAAGATGATGAAACAAGACTGAACAGATGTAACACAATCTACAAAGCATGTAAATTTGTTGAAAGGATGATGATACTACAGTACCACCAGCTCACCTGTGCTCAGAAGCTGGCCCAGTATTTACACACACACACACACACATAGTGGGATTACTGGAGAGGTGACAGTTAGTGGGATTGCTATATGACTTTGGGGCATATGTGAGTGAAGGCTTGGTTACAGCCGCGGTGGAATCTCACGTATCAAATGCATCACTGTCAGTCACCACAAAAACCAGATTGCTTTCCCAGATCACTCCTACTTTCTTTCTCTCTGTCTATATCACCCGATCTGTCTCTTGCCTTCACACGGCCTCTCCATATAATGTATAAAGTTTGGCTGGCATTTCTCCAAGTACTCTGTCTTTCTTGTGCCCTGCCCCCTCTCCTCTCCTCTCCTCTCCAGAGATCTGTTACCCATACCCTTATTGGCCACAGTAAATTCTGAGAGCAGATATGAGTTAGACGGAGGCCTAAAATAGATCGCACAGGCCAAAGGAAACCAAGCCTTGTGAATGCAGCTGTTGGCCTCATGAGAGGACCTTCGCCTTCCCTGGACTGTCAGACAGAGAGAACCACTACCGTGACGGCAGCTGTGGGTCTGGGATACCTGGTTTAGGATTAACTCATGAATATTTAAGATCAGATTAATTGCATTTTAACAATGAAGATAACTACCTCATACAGTTTAGTATAAAGTGTTGAGAAGATTAACTCATAGCTCGTTGTAGTTGTTAACAGAGCAACCAAACATTACAGGAGTTTTCCACCAGACGTTAAATTTAATGGGAAATTTGTAGGATCGTGTTCGGGCAAAAACATAAATTGCTCTGTAGTCAAAGTTTTTAGAAGGAGGTTCTTAACATGGCCGGCCAGACAACAAAACTGAAAATCCCTTGCTGGCCGAAGTTGTCAATCCTGGGCAATTGTATTACTTAGAGGAAGAAAGAAGAGAAAGCAATAGCTATAGAATGACATTTTTTTTTTTTAATTCTGAAACAAAATGTTGGGAATGATTAATAAAGCCAAAGACCGGGGCTCTTTAAAGGAAGGAAGGAAACAGCTGTATTTTCACCTCTGTTTTAACTAATGTTTCTTTTATCCACTTGCATAATCTTGTGATGGTACACTGTATTTGACGCCAAGACTGACCATTTTTTGAATATGTGAGGTTTGTTATAATTGGAAAACAAAAAATATTTATTAAAATAAAGTTGCTCTGTAGGACGGAATGACGGGTAAAAAATACACAAATTTAACGACAGAAAAAAGTTAGTGCAACTTCACTCTTATAGGTCAAAGGTGTAAGGGAACAGATTGGTACATATATTTAGTGCAGATCAGGGGTTTCCAGGGGTAAACATACAGGGGCAAGGGGCAGCCTGAACCAAAGCCTGCTAAAGCCGCTCAATTTCACGGTGGGTTACAAATAAACTATGCTCTGCCAAGACTTCGCCCCTGACTCTTCCTCACATACTCTTTTTCTGGTATTAATCAGGTCTTTCCGGCCTCCCTTCACCAGCTTTCCTGCCATTTGTTTTCGCTCATAGCAACGTCTACTTCAAACCAGTTGTCCACCAATATAACTGAGCTTAAACGACGCTGAATACCTCAATCAGTTCAGGCCGCCGCCAAGCTGGAACTATCTGGGACACCTTCAGAAACACCAGCCAGCCGCGATCCCGTTCAGCTATTTAATGTAATGTTTCCGCAATATAAAGGCACCGTTCGAGAGCTGAGGTTTTAAAACGGCTGAAGCAAGCTTCTCTGGGCCCAGACTGACCATTAAAGAGAGGAAAGACCGCGTTCAAGAGCCAACGCAATAAAAACTCACAAACTCCAAAAGAACTTCAAAATATGCCGTAATGTTTGAAAACCCTGGCTGATTTTAGATTCTTTTTTTTCACATCCTATTTTTCACAAAAGGGACCTGTTCTAAACTCCGGGGACCCTGCCGTTTTCCAGATGGTTCTCTTCAGTTCAAAACTGTTTTGTGAAACGAGAAAACCTCTCCCCTTCAACTATGTCCCTATACTCATCTAATGTTTCTATTGATTCACAGGGGTATACGCGCAGTCATAAAAAGGAGCTGACTGAATACCCAGTACTGCTTTATATCATTACACAATTCATCATCGTACACACACATCTTAAACACATACACAGGGAGAAATCTATCCATCTATCTTCTTAAGGAGATGTTGTCAGCTTTTCTCTGTTAAGTGAAGGGAAAAGGGCATAAAGAGATAGACAATTAAAGATAATGATGAGGTGAGCGGGGACAGAAAGAGAAAGGAACTCCCTTCCTGAGATTTAAAAAGCAGCTCCCTCTCTACTGCAGGCCTCATCTCAGTCCAGGCGGCTAATTGATGGCAAATAGCTCTACAGCAGTTTCCTTCCACACACACGCACACACAAATACACGTCATACATTATATACACATGCAGTTTCCCTGCGGTTTTCAACACAGCTCGTTTGGCAAGAGAGGAAGGTCTCACTCCAGACAGACCCAGCCCACAGCGGAAAACACACACACACACACACACACACACACACACACACACATAAACACACAGCGTACCTTGTAATATTTAGTACTCATCTCGTATAAGGTAGGACAGTTAAGTAGTTTGGTTATGCTCATGGGAAGACAAGGCCACTTAGGTGGTAGGTCTTAGCTGGGTGACCTCCAGAGTTTAAGCTGCTTCTCTTGCCCAACAAGAGCAACTCCTGAGAGGCTAGACTGTGAAAGGCCAGCCCATGATGAGGATAGCACTAGCCTGGCAACCAGACCTCACATATGGAAACCGTTTAACTGTTATTATTAATATCCCCCCCAAAAAAATCAAACTAATAACACATGCAAGACACTGCCAAGACTCAGCTCAGGAGACAGAGGGAAAACACATACATACACAAACAGAGACTGTCTGCCATGTGCACATGCATACACAGACACATACACACATGAAGACAAATATACACACACAGACGCCTATTGGTTAAACAGAAAAACACGCTCCTAGTCAGTGGCCTGTAAAAGTATTAGCCTGCCTGCCTGCTTCGATGGAAATAAAACTCTTTCATGTTTTTGGTTCAGAGGGTTTTTACACCTGGTTGTGGCTGTGGAGATGGTGATGGACACACCCTCGCACCCACCCTTACCACACACACACACACATGCACACGCACGCACACACACACACACACACACGCACACACACACACACACACACACACACACACAAACACCGGAAGTGGGCAGGCACAACAAAGGCTGGCTGCTGTTCAGGATGTTAGAAGTTTTAAACGAGAACAAAATCTTTAACTTCCCCAAATGAGAAACAGGGGCGTATTCTAAAAAGGGGAAATGGGGAAGTGTGTGAATGTATGTGTGCGCGCTGGACTATGTGATTTAGTAAGAGGGTCAATACATCCAGATGTGAAAAGGCACATTTTTCAATCTAAAGTACCTCAAAGCCCAGTAAAATGTTTTATTTCTAAAACTTTTAAAACTATTGATGTGGGTGTTGCTTTTATCTGTATTACTAACTTTTTAAACTCCCAATTTTGTTTAGAGATTTTGGAAAGTGGCAATTCTGCTAGACAACTGTTAGAAGTCCATCAGGACAAGTGAAAAGAGCAATGAATAATATATTTTTTGTTATCCATCACCAATTTATCCAATTAACTCAAAAGACAAAGTTATTACCCAAACTTTTTTTTTTTACTTACTGTAAATAATGTAGTTGTGTGTACACACAAAATGTTTTCACCTTGGCTGTCACTTCTAATAATCAGATGATAGAGTTAAAATAGATATTAACCAGTTTGATAATCATTATAAAGCAATGCAACTAGTGCGTAACATGTAATAGGTTTTTCATTTGGGAAATACCTCCTTGAATAAGCATAAATAACGAGCAGTATTTAAGACATTTCAATTTCATAAATTTGCGTGACAACAGAGAAAAAGCTTCAAATTAAGTTTTCATAAATACCCATATTAACGTATAGTATTTGGGTGACGAAGTAAGAAGAAGAAATCTCTGAGTTTGTCATTTACTGATCTACCTTTTAATGATTTTATTAAATGAAAGGACAAAGTTCTACCTTAATTTATTTCAAATGAAGTTTAATTATATTTTTCATATGTTTTTGTTGTTGTGGAAAATTTTATTGAAAAGACAACAAATCTTCTGTCTGTCAGATGAAAAAAAGGCAGTCACACACACTGTCCCAGAGCTCATGAAGAAAGCAAAGAGAGAGAGAGAGAGAGAGAGAGAGAGAGAGAGAGAGAGAGAGAGAGAGAGAGAGAGAGAGAGAGAGAAGAGCTACATTCCTCTTCTCCTCCCTGTTGACTCTAATCTCTCCTTTAAAATGGCTCACACAAAGAACCAGCGCAGAGTAGCTAATTAGCAACACTTTAGGTCTCTGCAGCTATTGTGTGCATGGTGTGTATACGTATGTGTGTGTTCATTGTGTGCACCGCCGGGCTCTCGACTGTTTCCAGGGTAACTACTTGCCTAGCAGCCTCATAAGCGTTGTCTTTACCCTTCACATTCTCTCCTTCCCCTCTCAGTGTCACCTTCTGTGAGTCCGGAGTGGGGGAATGAAGGAGTAAGGGTCTTTAAAAAAAGAAAGGAGACGAGGACCAAGATATGAGAATTGTTAGACCTGTGTGGGTGGGGGTTGTAAACTAATGCTCTCTTTTTTGAGTACCTTGCCCCTAGTGATCTCTGAAACACTGCATCTGAACACACGTCAATTAAAACCAATTACTAGTGCTGCTTTTTAATAGGGGAAGCAGAAGACGGCGACCAATACGAACAGGCATCCATGCGCGCACACACACACACACACACACACACACACACACACACACACACACACACACACACACACACACACACACACACACACACACGCGCACACACACACGCACACACCCCCCAGTGTCACTGACTAGTAGTAGTAGTAATGAGGTCATGCAGCTTTGCTCGCTGACCTACGACCTCTTAAAAAGGCCTCAGTCACCGTGGCAATACAGTCTGAAGAGCGGGAATCAACAATCAACTTTTTCACCCTCAGAAACTTCTCTGAACAGTGTCTGTCCCCGCTCGTGTGTGTGCGTGCGTGTGCGTGTGTACATGTGTGTGTTATTTACCTGACAGCGCAGCTAGGCCTGCCCAGTGTAAGTGCTTCCAAACACTTCCATGGCAACCAATCCCAACCTAACCCCTTCAGGTGCCCGGGGATGTGTGTCTAACCCAGTCTCCACAACAGAGAGAGGACACACACACACACAGACACACAGACACACAGACACCCTTCTTCTGTTGATATCTGTCTATTCTTGTCCCTGAGCCTCTTGGCTGGTTGGGTCAACCAACCGTGTCCATGCCGGCTGATCTGGCCTGGTAGACCATGTCTACTGTCCGTCTACTCTTTATCCACAAGACTTGTAGACTTGTACCATGCTTTTTCTGAGCCCCATTAAGTAGATTTTACAGTTTCACTCAAGTGAATGTGAAAATGATGACGTATCTATTAGCTATGATTTCAGAAACCTGTCAAACCATAGCTGTCCCTCAAGAACACTCACTCTGTAATTAGAGAGTGAAAGTGTAGATGGCGGTCATAGAGCAGAGAAATACAAAAGGAAAGGGATTGAAA
This sequence comes from Ophiodon elongatus, assembly GCA_016806645.1. NCBI lineage: Eukaryota > Metazoa > Chordata > Actinopteri > Perciformes > Hexagrammidae > Ophiodon > Ophiodon elongatus. Next base: position 371,400 of record JACSYO010000471.1, read on the forward strand.
GGACATCAATAGTGAGAACAAAAATCACACTCAGTGGATTCTCCAACATGCAATGTCTTGGCGGGAAAAAGCAGTAAAAACTTTTTTTACGGGCGCTCATAAATACAACATCTCAGCATCTCGGAATCAGGTCTCAATGTGACCAATCACTGTATGAGAAATATGATGAAGGGCAGACATGTGAAATATATTACTGACCATGAGATTTGCATTGTGCTTGTGTTTACATGTCTGGTGTACAGGAATGCAAACTTTTATGTGTGAAGTGCGTATGCCTCAAATCCCCCACAACCCTAAACAGTAAAAGCAGTTTAGAGACTGAAGGGATGTCTCCAATCTAAATATTGAGCATGTAGTACCCTATAATAGTTTTTATCAAATCAATACAAGCAGATTCATAAGTAGAGAGATCGGCAGCTCAAGAAAAAAGGGAAGTAAAAGTCAAAGAAGACGGATAAAGGGACCTGCTGGTGCTTTTAAGACTCCTAGAGGAAGTTGGTGTTCTATAGGTCTCTTTGTATCGCCTCGGTAACAGCAATGGGTGTTCTGCGATGCTAGGCAACCCAACTGGCCCCTCCTCTGTCTTAGCATGACCTCTGGTGACCTGTGAACTATACTGACCTCAGACATAAAGAGGAAGGCCTGGCTGAGACCGAGGGAAAGCTTTTAGGAGGTGACAGCACTCAGAGAGAGGCCTGGGACTGATTTACTGGCCCGCACACACGACGGACGGACATATGCACACACACACAAATACACAGATGCAGACAGACATACAGACAGGAAAATGACACACATGGGATACAACCTGTCATGCAGATGCCCAAAACCGAAGTATAATGTAATTAATTTAAATCCCACTGCACAGTGGAAAAAAAGTGTCTGGAAATTTGTCTTCACCTCGTCCTGCCACCACTTCACCTCCGTCTCCTATGCCCTCCTGACCTGAAAGTGAACTCTGGGGGAGAGCTGGAGGTCAAACGGGACATAACTGCCCCAGTGACCAAAATTCACCTCCCATAATTTAGCAATGGCCGAGCAGCCGGAGCTATAGAATCACATGTGTCTCAAAACCTCCCCACCTCCAGCCACGCGGGTCATAATTACAGAGCCTAGCCAATCTCACAGGAAGCCATATGTTATCTGAATCATCCAGCATCTCTCATCGCCTGTTAACGCACACACCAATCTCATAATTCTGTCCGCAATGCACTCTCACCATCAAACCCAGATGCACACTCGTGCCCATGCACGTGCACACAATCTGTATTTGTGTATATCTGAGATCTGTATCGGTTCCCCCTGATCTCCAGTCATCACTGTGGCTCCTTAATTACACCCTTCATTAACTCACATCAGCTCTGTGCATGTGTGTAACTGGCTGTGTGTGTATGAGAGAGGGAGAGAAACAAAGATGGCCAGTATGTGTGCGTGTGACTTTGACAGAGCAAAAAGAGCAAAATAATTGATTAAGAGAAATGGGAGTGGGGATCGGAGCTCTGAGTCAATTTTCTAAAACTGCCTTTTTCTCAACCAATGTGCCTTTTAAACCCTTGGGTAAGGGAGACCGCTACAATCTGCCTCTCACTTTATAAAATGCGTAAGAGCAAGTTAAGGGCAAGAGAGAGAAAGTGAAAGGGGGAAAAAAACCTCCCTGGCTGTTTTAGCTGACCGGTGAGTGGCACAGAGGAAACGGCACCTTTTTGTCACCATCTCTCCCTTTCCTCTCCCTCCTACTTTCCCCTCCCCTCTTCCCGACATCACCGGCCGCGACTACTGTAGCTGCTGGAACACCAGAAGCGACTCACAGATGGCGAGGGAAAAGAAGGAGACTTGAAATGGGTGAGAATGGAGGGGAGAGGAGAATTGACGGCGTTCAAAGTGCAGACTCACATCTGCACAAAACGTAAAGAAAAGGAACGAATTGAAGACACCTGGTTCTCGTCAGAGCACCCTCCACCACACACACACACACACACACACACACACACACACACACACACACACACACACACACACACACACACACACACACACACTTTGAGGTTTGTTAGGATTTATCCTGCTTACATTTCTCCTCTGTTATGCATCATTTCATGTCTACACCCATGCCCGGCACCTCAACAAAGTGCCATACACTCTCCACTGCACTCTCACTTTTCCACCTCTCCTTCCTCTCGCCCTGTAACTCCGCTCTTTGTTTTTCCTCTTCTCCCTCCCTCCCTCCTTCTCTCCCTCCACTCCCTCCTCGATGATGGGGCAGAACTGGTCTTCGCCCCCTCTTCCCTTTCTTCCCTCTCTCTTCCCTCTCTCCTGCTCTGTTCTTTCTGGGGAGGCAGACAGGCCACATTCCACAGGGAGGCCCAGGCGCCCTTTTCTGACACGTCTCAGCGTTACACCCCTCCCTCATCCCTCTATTCCTCCTCTCTAGCCCACCAATGCCCCCCCCGCTCCCCCACCCCCCCTCGACCCCCCACCCCCACCCCCACCCAATGTGCTGCTTCTTTGCCCCTCCTTTTCCCTCTGGCTGTATATCCCATCTCCCTAATACCTCTTCTACACTCACCCACTTCCTCATTTATCCACTGACCACCTACAGCATCTACCTGTGACCTTGTTTTATATATTTATCTACCAATCCATGAGAAAGACAAAAAATGAGAAAGAGAGAAGGACAGAGTCACCGAGAGATGGAGAAGCTGAGACAGAGAGAGAGAAAGAGAGAGAGAGAGAGAGAGAGAGAGAGAGAGAGAGAGAGAGAGGCCAGTAGAGGGGTTTGATGGCTGGAGATGGCTGAGATTTCTCTCAGGTTCCCAAGGGGCCCAAGGAAAAGACGGCTTTGTGTTCTGACAACACCGCGCTGTCAGGAGTTCTCTGTGTGTGTGTGTGAGTGTGTCTTTTTTGCTCCAGTGCGCACTGGCATGGTGTTTAAGCACCAACACTAGTCTGCACTACACCTTCAGGTGAGAGACTCAAGCGTGGAGGGAAAATGAACAAGAGGAGGAGGAGGAGGCAGGTAGGTTCTTATACAATGTAGTCCGGTGACCAGTGTCAGTATTGGGGGCTTCTGTGTCAGACAATATTGATTTTTATGAGCAGTGGGCACATGCTAAGAATACAGCCTCTATGGTCACATAGCATTACAACACCAAAACTGGGTTTAATCAAAAGAGTGTTGGAATAACGGATAAAAAAAAGTTTTTTTAGGGTTTCAGAAAAGGAGATGTATGCAAGTTTTAAACAAATATATATAAATATCAAAACAGGTCAATCTCTAATTTAACTTAGCTGATGAAAGTTTTATCAACTAGAAATTGTCAGCATGAGAAACAGGAAATACATTGTGGGAATGTAAAACCAAGGAGAAAATAAAGGTTTCTGAAGAGTATACTTATAAATTGATAAATTTGGATCATATACTGACCACTCAACTGTACAGTAAAACAGCCGTAGGCTAGGAAAAGGCTGTAGTGGCAGAACGCACGAAAGACCCAGAAAAAAATATCTGTAGTACAAGAAAGACCCACCAATCTCTGCAACTTGAGCTTAACAGAAAGCTCTAAATAGAGAATTGCTACAAACATTGCTGTGTATTTACTGTTACATTTGTGGATGTAACAATTTTTGTGAGGTGAAGACTGGGATCTGGAGGAAAGGTTGTGCTTGTCTTTCATGGTCCACAGCGGATAGAAGGAAAAAGAAGTACAGTGAGAGAGAGGAAGAGAAAAAGATGGAAAGAGAGAGGGAGGTATGTTTGTGGTTGGTAACCCGCTCAAGAGAGGAAATACCAGCGTGCACACACACACACACACACACACACACACACACACACACACACACACACACACACACACACACACACACACACACACACACACACACACACAGGTGCAAAAACATAGAGAGCAGAGACACGTCCGAGAGAATAAAGACCTGCTTTGTATGAGCTACAGGTTTGGTGTTTATGTGTGTGCATTTGTGCGTGGCTGTGTGTGTCCTCGGATGAAGGTTGCTGAGGAAGCAGGGTGAGGATGCAGTCAGGGGAAGGAGGAGGGAGAGCAGGACAGGAGTGAAGGGCCTTGAGTGTTCTTCATTCACCTAAGGCTCCATCATTATAATTAAGGGGAATAATTTTAGCAGCAGGGAGGAAACCCTGATTTTTTCCCCCTGGGTTTCCTCAACTAGAAACTCAGCTGGTGTCGGAGAGCCCAGAACTCACACTGAACCTCTGTGATGGGCGGGCACTACACATGCGCAAACACACACACAGAAAGGCAGAGAGTTGTACATATTTGCCCACGTGCTTATAACGGCCAGTGCATGTAGTGAAGAGGAGAACTTCTTCTCTCCTAATCTCTTCAATAATTGCAGCAAATGCCACATCAATGAGACATGAATCAGTGAGATCATTAGATGACAACACTCAGCGGACATGCTTGTGGCGTTATGGACAAATGACTAATGTAGAGACCTCTGGATACAAAATAAAAAAAAATCTTAAAACTATCTGTGTGGTTGTGTACTTTGTGTGAAGGCTTTGGTCGATTGGAGAGCAATCCGAAGAGAGCTATGTGGATTTTTAGTGGAATGAGAAATAAAAATATAGAATTTCATCCAAGTTTGAAAATTCCATTTGACACAGTGGCGTGTGCGTGTGTGTGTGCGTGGAGGGATGAGTGTGTGTATGGAGGGGGGGAGGGGGCTGACGCACAGGAGGCAGGATAAATAGACTAACTGGAGACACTACACGGTGATGTGTCAAACACACAAACACCACTTCATGGATCGGTTAAAAAAGAAAAGAAAAGAAAAGAGACTCTCCCACACACACTCCTTGAGCATCTGATTCCTATATCGAGTGTGTGTTTAGATTGTGAGAATGTGCGAGTGTATGTTTGATCCCCGCGACAGGACAAAATGGCTCCTCTCACCTACAGAGCTTCGACGGCAGGTGAGTCTTATATTTTCTCAACCAGTAACGTGTAATAGTATATCAGTGAGAACCTTCCTGCATATGAATTATTATGGTGGACTTTGTCCCAGTTGAATTAGCTCACACATTATGAACGGTGTATAATTAAAGCACCTACGAGCCAACCTGTCAGAGCTTTTCACTGTTCGCACAAGCAAGGCTGACAATTACCAGAGTCTGGCTGACTATGTGTTGTCACATCTGTACATTATGTAACAGCCTGGTGTGTACATGCTGTTCCATACAACTGTACATATGAGTTGCACGAGTGGGAGGTGTTGCAAAACCAGTCTTGCGAGCACACATATATATATATATATAGATATATATCTATATATCTATATATCTATATATCTAGATATATAGATATATATCTATATATATAGATATATAGATATATATCTATATATATATATATTTATATTTGTATATAGATACAAGTAGATATGTAAACATAATGTCTCCCACACACACACACACACACACACACACACACGCACACACACACACACACACACACACGCACACACACACACCTGTTGCTGCTGCAGGTGCAGTAAGTCGACTGGGCTGATCTCTCCATTGGTGTCTCCATTAGAACCGCCCTCTCTACCGCCCCCTCCATCTGATTGGCTGCTGACTCCGTTCTGGTTGGACGGTGTCGTTCGAATGGTCTCAGAGGCTGATTCCACCATCATCACTGGCACCTGAGAGACGAGAGGGAGGTGGGGGTCGGAGGGGCAAAACAACAGACAGATTGAACAAATGTGACCTGGGCAGTTTGAGCAGAAAGCCTGCTCCCATCAGAGTGAACAAACAAGGCAGGAACCTAAAGTAAACACACGCAGAGATAGAGAAGTGAATTGTGTGTGCATGTGTGTGTGCACGTGTACTTTCTGAAAAGGGCTTTTGGTCATGAACCCACCCCACCCAACCACCCACCTACCCCACCACACACACACACACACACACACGCCCAAGTGGCCACAAAGCAACACCTGAGGCAGACACTTTTTTGTCTGTACGTAAATGGGTGTCTAGGAGCGTACGCATGGATTAGGATCAGACGTGCAGCAAATCTAAACTGACAAGGCTGTTAATACTCTGCTATACAGTTAAATAACACAGACATTTCTCCAATAATCAGAGGTGGCATGTGTGCGCTGTGTGAGAGCCATGAGCAGGTTGGTCTTTGAGAAAGATCCGTTTGATGCACCTTCATAGGGCCTCTCTAATTAGAGCTTGTTCCTTCCACAAAACCCGACAAAACGAGCCGTTCCTGGATGTGTTGTTGTTTTTGAGAAACAAGGCCTCGCAAACACACGGGCGCATTTGCCATCGTTAGGAGCTTGAGCGTGGGAGAGAGGAGACGCCGAGACACACACATAGGCGCGTGAAGAACACACACAAGGCAGCTAACACAAAACAAAACAAACCCTCATACAAGCACGCAGGCTGTGAACTCCTAATGACAAGCTCAATCTCGTCTTTCTGCCTCATCCAGTTTTAGAAATTAACGCACGCACACACACACACACACACACACACAGACAAGCGCATAGTTTTTAAGGGAAAAGTTCTAATGCTTTTATTTCAGCAAACCAGGGTGGGTACACAAAACGCCATCGAGGCATTGTAGCCGCCGTCTGTGTGCGACTGTGTGTGTGTATGTGTGCGTTTTTCAGAAGCGTACAACCCATGCCTTCTGGGGAAACAATAAAAGGCATTTCATGAGAGAATCTAACTTTGAGGCAATAGCAGGTGAAGCTCTGTGTGTGTGTGTGTGTGTGTGTGTGTGTGTGTGTGTGTGTGTGTGTATTTTTTTCTGAGACTGACAGCAGGTGAGGTTGTGAAAAAGCGCTGGTGGCTCTGTTAATGGAATGCTGCCAGATGCTTGCTGAGGGACAGGGACCTGAGTGTTTGTGTGTGGGATACAAGTGTATGCAGGTGGATGGGCTGGTGGGTGTGCTAGTTAAAGGATCAGTTAACCTAAATCCCTCAAAATATATTGCTATCTAACCATGCAGATGGTTTTATTTTCCAAAGTTTCAGTTTACTGCGACTCAATTTGCATTGATACAATAGAGATGAACAGAAAATAGTTTGTAAAAACGAATGCAAGGGAAAAAAACTACTGTATATTAAAAAGTTCTTCAGCAATTGGTCCTTTCACAAAATACTCTGAAATCAGTGAGGTCCGTGTATAATCCTAAAAAGAAAATAGATCTTCTTTTCTGTAAATATTTTTCAACTCTTTGAGCAGCACAAACAAAATTCCTTTCACTATCATTGTATTGTATCGGCCTAGAGTTAGAAGTTTCAGAGGCGGCTTTCTCAAGGCCCATCAAACAAAAAATCTATATAGCTTGATAGTACTGAGAATACATGATAAAATATGTTTGTTTGTTTTCACTATTGACCTTGTAAAAGTGCAGGTGGCAAAAAGTGGTGAGATTGCTTTTGTCAAATGTTGTTTTTGTGGGGAGGGGGGTTGAACTAAACCTTTAAAAGTTCAGGCTGCCTACATACATATTTCACTATTCCTCCTTAACGAGCAACACCATTTGAAAGACCACAAATCACACTGCGGTATTTTTCCTCCCCATTGACTCTCTCCTGTCTCCCTCCTGGCACCCAACCGCCTGTGAAGTTAAGACTGAGAAGTCGAGCGTTATTGTGACATTTAAAGTTAGTCACTTAATCTCCAACCTCATTCCTCTTCTCAACACTTCCTTCTTCATCCTCCTTCCTTCCTTCCTTTCCGACTCCTCCCGCCTTCACCCAGACCTGTGCTAGGTCAAACTGCTCCCTGAGGTAATATTATGAAGCAAGACATAGTGATGAGTGATCAACAGATCCCGCCGCACAGTCCACTGGCTTTGCACTGCAGTAGAAAGTCTTCGCATCATCACACGTCTCGCTAAGCATGAATCACCGCCTCGCTATCAGCCCACACTATACTGCGCTGTGCTGTAATGTACTGTACACCCATCTGCTTCTAACTTTTCCTCATTGACCTTATTAGCAATGAAGGGAAGAGAGATAAAGACAGACAGAGAGATAGAGCTCGCAGGTGGACAAGGACCTAATGGGAAAGTGGGGAGAGTGTAAAGACATGAGCGCATGCCCTCTCTCTCTCTCTCTCACACACACACACACACACACACACACACACACACACACACACACACACACACACACACACACACACACTGTGGTATGCTCTTCTAAAGGGTGTGTACTCTGTCATATCCTGTAATGGGTGTATATAAGCTGGTGTAATGGAGGTCGGGAAAAAGGCAGGGGCATAAATCTACCCTGAAGTCTCTGATTAGGGCTATGATACACACAGTGCTTTAAGTTTAAGTGTTTCTGGCAGTGAAGAGGAGCTGCCCGTGCAGAGGCCTGCCTCAACCCGCTACTCACTCTTTCAGTGTCTCTTACTCGCTTTCTCGCTTTCTCTACATGCTCAGACCCCCTCCAGCTGAACCCCTGACCTGAGAGTGTGTTGGGAGAGATATTCCCACTACCCCGAGGGGACCGAGTGAGGGAGGGAGGGGCGCAGATCAGAGAGATAAAGAATGTGTTTGGAGGAGAGGGAAATAAAAGGCCTCCTTTGCCTTCTAATTGGGATGGAGAAGAGAAGAAGGGAAATGGGACTCAACATGTTTCTGATGACTCCGGTGTATACGTATGTGTGTTTGTCTAACAGGCTGACACCTACCTTTGTACTGTAATAGATTAGCTCATAGCCAACACTCGGTGCATGTGTTTATATGTATGTCTGCTATGATTGATGAGCAGAGAGGAGCTGGGATGAGTCCTGTTTCGACACGTAGGCTTGTTCAGATGTTCCCGAAAATTTAGCACTAATAATAATCAGAACTCAGCTCTCCCTCTGTTCCTTCCCACTGCTCTGGGTGTGTGTGTGGAGTTCAAACAAGCCGAGCCAAATGCCCAGTGAGCTGGCTCACAACGGCTGACTCTCAGGCTTTGTTGGAGGGATTGGCTCTGTCAGATTCCTCCTGGTCACAGCTCGTCAGAACCGTAAAGCCGGACCAGTTTCACTCTCTGTGAATGTGTGTTTGTCTGTGTGAGAGGGAGTTGTGTACAGTGTGTATTTGTGTGTGCATCTGTGTTTACAGCAGCTTAGTGAGATAATAAGTCTTTATCATGTTATGCCTCATGAGGGAATATTTCCAGCAGTCCCAGAACGCCTGTTCTGTTTCCTCCGCCTTGCATCAGCTCGCAGGAACGCTGCTTATTAGGCAAAGAACTGAGGGAATAAGGGTGGGAGGGAGAGAGGGGGTAGGAAGGAGAAGGAGGGAGGGGGGTAAGGGAAAAAATTGTCTGTACCAGTATCTACACTCCATCATCTATCTTCTACTTTCATCTGACTCTTGAATTATCTGTCTTTCCCCTACTCTCTGCATGCTGTCTTTCTCCCTCTGGTTATGCCTGGTAACTATTGGCAGGTTCAGCCCTGGAAAACATTAAAGTTTTCACCCTGAAATAGAATCCACATAGGTTACTTCTATGATCTCTGATAGTTCAATCAATATTTGTGAACAAGAGAAACACTCTTCCCGGAGATAGAAATCTGAGGAACTGGAGCTCTAACCTGTTTTGTAATCAGGAAACAGAATTTGGAGGAGCCTCTGTTGACAAAGAATGTCTGTGTGTATTCAGAAAATATTTGGTTGTTATACCCAAAGGGGATTTTTTTTTCATTATAATTGACAGTTATGAACTAAAAAACACCTGAGAAAAAATGACCCTGGTTACTGTCATTGTGTCCACAAAATATCCTATTTACCATCAGTGGAGCGGCTTCAGGATTTGTCTCTTGAAAGCATCACAAAGAGTCTAAGCTGTTTATTTCAATGCTTTGACGGGGACATGGACACTGACATACACAGACAGTTAATAATTTAGTAAACACATACTAAGCCATGTTCTCAAACTTTCACCCAAGACTCCGCCACTAAATAAACCGTGACATTGGCCCTAAGGGAATTTACTTTAACCCCAAAACCCAGAACAACTCCAACTATCAGGTCTGTGCTCCTATGTCTCCATTAATCACTCCTTCAATTCCCATTGAGAGATGCAACAAGAAACACTGAGAAAATGGAGAAAAAAAAATAAACAACATAAAATATTTGGAACAGTGAGGCATTTAGAGGTGGTGTGTCATAAAAAAAAAAAAAAAAGAGTAAACATGGGTTGTGTTATTAACATTCCAGTAGTGATTCTGCAGCAGTGACAATGGGAGAGACAAGACATTCTTGTATCATCATAGTTTCAAGGCAGAGTTTCCACCACAGCCCTGCACCTCCTATATATATCCTACTTTATCTTTCCATGCAAGCAGATATTCAAATATCTAACTAATGAGGCTACCTTGTGCGTGTCAAGACATGTTGATTCTGAGAACAGCATCACCCTAAATGCATTTTAGTGAATTACTGTCAGACAGTTCATAATTCAGTTCATGAAGTAAATCTGCAGTGCTACATCACTGCAATCCAGCTGTTTCAAAAGGATTTTCCCCACTATTTCTTTCCTTCAATTGTTAATTGTGACACAAATATTTACTAGCTCCTTTTGAAGACTTGAAATAGCAACATTTTCAGAGAATAGCTAAAACAATTATGTATTTAATTTAATATGAACACATTTAAAAAAAAAAAAAAAAAAATCATATTAAATTAAATACATAATTTGTTTAAAAAAACACAAACATTAAAATAAATTGGTGATCTGTGCTTAAAACACACAACATGTAGCCACACTGAGGGATATATTATGTTTCAGATGTCTTCTGCAATTTTCTCTGACAGAGTGGAGAAGGAGAGGAAGAGGGATAGGAGGGATATCTGCGTGGCATTTCTGAGCTGACGTGTATTAGCTTCAATAAAAGAGAATGAGGTCAGGCGAAAGCTAAAGAAATAACACACACGTATTCTCACACAAGCGAGCACACACACATAGAAACAACATACTGCACAAATTCTTTTTCCATCACTTCCCTGTCCAAGTTTGGTTGTTCCCTCAGCAGCTGGCCTTTGCTACATGCTAGTCAGATTTGCAGCAGGGTACCATACCGGAGCAGCCAGGTTGTCTTCCACACAGAGCTAAAGCTAGCCGGTAACAGCAGCTCTGCTCCAGGCTAATCTGGCTGCCAGCCAGCGCTAACAGGTTGGCTAACAGCAGAAGGCTAATGCTAGTCTGCGGCTGCCTTGGCCATGCTCCAGTGCTAACAGGTGAACTCCATTATCCCACAGACAGATAGTCAGTCAGATGTGGGCCAATATCTACTACCGGCTGGCTCGCTCGCTTGCTGGCTTCAAAGAGCATCATCAACCCAGAGAGAGAGAGAGAGAGAACCTAGCAGCCCTGGCCTATAGCCTGACCTCCAGCGTGCTGTGCAGCTGACTAATGAAGAAGCCAGTGCTGTTGTTGGGGAGTGGAGAGAAGAGAGGGGCTCAGACTGCAGATGATAAGAAAATCCCCTGCTATATAAACACGGGGAATTCTTCTGTACTTCTGCAAGACTGTCTGACATATGGCGTTCAGTTTGTCTGAGCATTTAAGTGAGTGTTTGTGTGTGCATGTAGCCTCTGCACGTGCATGTGTGCTTTTCTGTGTACTGGCTGTACAGTATGTAACCTACCATATATGTTCATTTCCCCTCCTCTCTGGAGTGTATGTCTGTGCGCGTGTCCATGCGTGAATTGTGTGTCTGCTTGCCCGCCTGCAGTTCTCTGAAGACAAAGTCCCTGTTTACAGAGCCCATAAAGATTAGCCTCCCTCGGTCAGGTGGGTTCTGGAGCCATAGGTAAACACACAGCACATTCCGCACCGATGAGATCGCTCCGTATGTGTGTATGACCGGGGCAAACATACACTCCTGCCTTCACCTCGACCCTTCCTTTAGAGTGCAGTAAGTGATTTACCAGCTTGCAGACTGCTGTCTGTTCGAAATACTGGAGATAGACACAAAAGATACACACACACACACACACGCTCACACCACACACAAATATTTGTAGAAGGAGCGGACTTCATGCACACCTCATTTATCTGAGCCTAAAATCACGGGTTGTAAATTCCAAAAGAGGTAAAGCTTGCGCATGTGCACGTTCCCGTGTGTCGGTTGGAAAATCATCCTGTGATCATGAGGATGAAAAATCCCTGCTTTCCCCTTCATCTCTCCCCTCTGTCCAGAGAGGTAATGGAGGCTGAGGTCCAGTTATGACAGTCCACACAGCTAATACTCTGATTGTATTTAACATGGTGGAACAGAGGTGAAGAGGGGAGGTGGAGGAATGGAGGCCAAGAGGGAGAGGAGCTTGGAAAAAGGCGACGTGCCTTTATTTGGATCTGAAACCAGCTAGAGCGCCGCGGAGCAATTAGCAGCTCTGTCCTACGAGAGCTCTTTATTAGAATGACCTTCACTGTGAGGGGGAGGGAGGGGTGGAGGGGGGTGAGGTGGGTGAGGGGGGGTGGGGGGGGCGGAGTGAAAGGTAGATGGAAGAGAAATTTTGAGAGCGACAGATGTATGGGTATCAGGAGGGAAATTGACAAATGGCATGAAGGTGAAATAGATGAGTAAACTGAGACTTAAATACATTGAGATTTAATTTTCTTATTTGTGCGTCGTGAAGAGGGTATGTGATGAATTTAATCTGCTTGACCCTCAGTCCCCCATGTATTGAAAACTAGGTTGACATGGGTGACAAGAATTCATAAAATGCACACAGAGCAAACACAATTTCAGCCTTCAGTCTTTGAGCCTTCTCAAGTCTAACAGTGTGTGTGTGTGTGTGTGTGTGTGTGTGTGTGTGTGTGTGTGTGTGTGCGCGCGCACACACAGGTCAATTCACCTGTCAATAGTACATGAATGCTCAGTCTCGTAAAAAAAAGTGGACTGTTCTTCAATTCATATTACGAGAACCTACCATTCAAACAAGAAATTGCTCTATTCCTGACACTGATATTCTCCACCTTCAGCAAGTTACTAACTTCTTCACTTTAATTACAAAGGATAATTTCTACTTTATTGCGTGAAAAGACTAAATTGTGGCAAAAATAGAAAGAGGAAGTATATTTTGCCTTTAGGTGAGACATAATTTCATTTATGATCAAAATTTGCATTACAAGAATGATAAAGTGAATAGATTTAATATTACCTGAAAATGAGCAACAGTGACTCACAATAATAAAGGGTTATAATGGATAAAAATAGTAGTATAAAAAATATAAATAAATAAATATCAAAGTGGACATGATACAATTTTATACATCGGCTTTCAAGTCGGGCACTTTGCATTTCCTAGTTAATTAATAGATTGGATCAGAGCGAGTTTAATCAAATATAATTGAATAAGTCCACAGTAAAAACAGGCCAGACTTTAAAGGAGACATGCAGAGAAAATGATAGCATGTCCACTTTTCAAATTAATTGAATTTTAGTACTTTTGAACTTGGTCCAAGCTGTTACAGAGGTAATTAATTCACATCCTATCCAAAGTGCTAAAACAAGATGATATCCCCCATTCAGTATGGTTGCGCACACGCACACGCACACACACACACACACACACACACACACACACACACACACATTTTTTGTTTAAAAAAAGCTAAATAAAAGTCAACACTGTTGCACGCCAATGACAGTTTATAATGTATTCCATGTAATTGTTAGTTTTCAGTTCCTCTTGCTCTTTCCTCCTTACTTTTGTCTTACAGGCCGCAACTAAAATATTAATAATTTCTCAGGCGGTTCTCATTGTATTGAAAAATGTCTCCTTTATAATTTATCAGAGAAAGAAAAATCTTTGTTATAGTGACAAGCATGCTAATTAATAGAAGTAGAAGGAACATTGAGAGAAGTCATATTAATTTGGAACATGCTAATATTAATAGAATAATTTATGGCGCAGTATAAATAAATTAATAGAGTATTTCGTTTGAAAAAGGGATGCCTTCATTTCAAATTAGGAGAAAAGAGCAAAAAAATTTCTGCCTCTTGGACAAGGACATTAATAACAGTGCTTTATCACCAAAAGAGAAAAGGAAAAGACAAACTAAACATGCACTGTTCACTTTTATCATGCATCAATATTTCAGTCAGCTAATGAAAACTGGATGAGCAACACTTGTATTTCCTGCCTTGTTATTTTCATTTGCTGTTTAAGGAATTTCTGACTGGTAAATTTGTGCCGAATCTGCGAAAGGCCGATTTTTTTTTTTTTTTTTTTAAACAAGATGCCTCTTACTCTTCCCTTTGGCTTCATGTAAACTAACAGCTGTGTGCCAGGCAGTGGATGAGAAAGGCAGAGAGTAACAAAGACTGAGAGTGAGTGAGAGAGAGAAGTGGACTGGGTCATTACCATCCTTATTACTCCTCATTAAAATACACCCATCACAAAGACATTCTGCTGCGTGTGTGTATGAGTGTGCCTGCACGCATACGCATGTCACCGAGGAAGTGCGCGTGTGCGCGTTTCTGGTGTTCCTGATGTGCACATGTGCGTCCTTATGCAAAAGTGACAAAAAAAGAACAATATAATTGGAGAAATGTACGCAGTAATAATAGGTATTCAGAAAATGATAATTCATATTAAACAGGGTGCACAAAGTCAGCCTCATTTGCATGTTTTAGATTATATGCATTTCAAAAGTAATTTCCGCAGGGCATATGAATGACATTAATTCCCGGGCGGGTTCTGCTATAGACCTCAAACTATCAAACACTCAAACATTTAACAGATGAAAAAAAGAGGGAGCTGATGCCTTGGCAAGGGGAGATTTCAAGGTTAAAGTATTTGAATGTGAATTTTTAAACTTCTGTCTTGGTTTGTTTAAAGTTGCTCCACAGCTAGACGAAGAGTTCCAGTAATTTGGAGATTCAGCGAACCACGGATGTTTTTTTCTTTTCTTACTTAGCTGTATGTGTGCATATGTGTGTGTGCGTGTCTGTGAGCGAGAGAGTGTGTGCCTTCCTGTACCAGTCCGAGAACGACACCTCTCTTCCTAATCCAGCACCATTTCCTCAGCAATAAGCTTGAATTGGTCTGACTCACTTTGTGAGTCATGTGCTTATGTCACTCCAGAACCAGACTAGCAAAATCCAACAGAGGGAAAGAAAAGACCAATCCAATAGCCCCACATTAACTGATCCCGAGTGATGGAGGGGGTCGAAAAAGTGATGAAAAGGATGAGAAAAAGGAAGTGGCGAGAGGAGGGGTGGGGGCCGGGGGCGAGAGACAATGGCAAGTGCGGGCAGAGAGGGAGAGGGAGACAGAGGGTTCCCTCTCCTCATGTGTTCATGCCGAGAGGAAGACCCCGGGGCAGGAAACAGGCTGGATGAATGTGTGATTCCAGTGGAAAACTCTGGATGCCATGGACAACATTCTTCTCTTATTAGGGAATCTGGTCGGCAGCCATATTATAGCGCCTGACTCATTACTGCGTATGTGTGTGTCTATCAGGCAGACACACACACATCATCAAGATGTTCCCCACCTGTTATTCTCGCTAACTTTTGGCCAAGGCACAAAGTCATGGCTAGAGGAGAGGGGGGAGAGTAGCGAGAAGAAAGTGTATATGAGGGAAAAAAATGAAAGTGCTCTGCATGTCTGTGTCTTGTTTGTGGTTTGTTTTCATCTGTAAACAGAGCTGCCGCTGTGAGTATGTTAACATGTCATTATCTCATTAAGAATTGATGGCTTCTGCACAGAGAGTTCAAACTGTTTTGTTTGTGAGCGTTCAACGACTGATGTTGTACAAACACAACAACCACAAAACACACATGTCCTACAGTACAGCTGACACACACAGATGTGAGGAGTAGATGGTAGCAAAACGCTTGATGCATCAATACACACACACACACACACACACACACACACACACACACACACAAATTTAACAGAATCCTTGTCAATGTGTGTTAAGTTTAAAAACACAGATTTAAGTAAATACATTGATGGACAAAAGTGGCACTTGTCCCTCTTTTTCCCTGCCTCCCTCCCCTGTCACTGTGTCCCCTGGCCACCTGTTTTTGTTGCTGATGTTTAAGCACTCTCAGTGATGTGAAGCATTTTGTGTAAGCAGACTTCAGAGAGTGAAGGGGGCGAGTGAGGAGGGTGGGAGAGCTATCTGGGGGCAATAAAAGTGGGCTAATTGGGGCCTGGGAAACATGTTTGTTTTCTCGCTTGGTCTTTCCCCCCCCCCCTTTCATTATTTTTCCCAGCCAGTCACTGCAGATCTGTTCATCTGAGATAGACGAGTGGAGAAAGCAAAGAGGATTAGATTCTGTAAGACACAAATCGTTGCACGCACATGCACGTATAGATGTGCAACTGCGCTCACACGGACACACACACACACGGCCGGATTTAACATACCATAAGGTAGCCGTGGGGTGTGTGTGTATTGAACAAGATCTGTCTGTCTTAACCAAATGACCAACAGGGTGCACATGGCTCTCCATTGGTCCACTCTGCTTCATCAATAGCCTGCTGCTCGGCCTATTCAGCAGCAAAGAGCTTTCCTATGGCTGCAGCTCAACGCTGGATCAATGCTATGAGCAATGCAGACAAACTGCTGTTAAACAGACTGGCCCCTGCCTTGAAGGACCGTCACCACACCGGCTCCCCCAGGCTCGGATCGTTCCACTAATGGAGGTCTCCGCTGGGGCCCCCGAGGGCCCCTAACCACCAAACAGGCCCCTGAGGATTCCTCCCCCACCCTCTTCTCTCCTCAATCTCTCTCTCTGTCATCCCCTCTGTCCCTCAATCGTTTCTCCATCCACATGGTTGTATTGACCTCCACATCTTTAATCAGGAGTGCTGACTTGTCCTCATGTGGGCATTTGCGTGTGTTCGCAACATTCATGGTAATATGGAGTGTATGTGTTTCAAGTGCTGACGGTAAAAGTCCAGCTTGACTGTTTCAGGTAGTGAAAAATGGAGAAAAAAAACATTCCCTCTCTTTCTCCCCCTCCCCCTGAGCGTTTCTGGGATCCCTAACCGCATGACTCCTGACTAGTCATTCTCTTCGCCCCTGCATTTGTCTTCTTTAATAACAGTGAAAATAGCAAGAGATGAAGAAAGAGCAATGGAAAGAACCTGCATATTTGTCATTTCCGATTGTTTACCTTTTTCACGGCAAATTGATTTTTACATCTCCTGTTACTGGAAGCTCTCTGGGCTCGACTGCCAGGCCTGTCCGGCTCTGGCCTCCGCTGCCAAACCCCGTCTCTGGGCTTTATGACCTGGCTCTGGGGAGGACTTTTAAGGCTTTCAACTCACAAGTCATTTCAATGATACAATACTGCTTTTGTCCTAACCAGCTTTGTTGTTTTCTTTCTCTCCCTGCCGCCTCTGACTCTCTCTTTCTTTTCCTCTCTTTTCATCTCTCATTCCCAAATCCTTTTTCACTGGCTGCTGTAAGTGTGAGTCGACAAAAAGACTCGGGCCTTTTTCCTGTCCATACCTGTTTGTTTGCAGAAAAGGTGGACTTGTTGCATCATGATGGTTTGACTATCAAACACAAAAGACAAGTTGTAGGACACACACACTAAAACCCTCCAGCTGACATTTAAGGTTTGCTGTGGAGTGGGCCTGGTTGAAGCAGGCTAGAGTTTCACTGCGGTGGCTGGGCGGTGCGCTGTGGTTCGGATCTTCCTGGGTTCTGGTAGGACTGAGGTTTTCCTGCAGGGACCTCCAGTGAGCCAGGCAGCAGGCCTGAGCTAAACTGAGGCCAGAGACCAGAATAGTCCTCAGTACAGAGGACAGGCCTAATGGTGTGTTTGTAAGGGCAAACCCAAACAAACAACCTGCAGTTTGAATTGAAGGACTGAGCCTTTTAGGCCAGATGCTGTCGAACGGGAGAAACACACACAAACACACGCAAACACACGGTGTGTATGTATACAGAGAAGCAGGGGCTGAAATAGACTTGTGGCAAGAGAAGTGCACCACGTACCTCCAGACTAAAGTCATGGCATCAGCACTGCGCACATGTCTGGACTTCTGCCTTGCACACAGCCTCTGTGTGTGTTTTGTGTGAGTGTGTGCGTGCGTACGCATGCTAACTAAGGTTCTCTCCATATTCACACTAATGAGAGAAAATGGCCAGAAAACCTCTTCTGTAATTACTCCCCAAGGAGCCAGGTTTCAGCATGACCATGGTGCATAAACAAATACACGCTCACACACACACACACACACACACACACGCACACACACACACATACAGTATACCAATACATCTGAAACAGCATGAGGCTGACATTTAAATGTGTTCACCTGTTGAAAAATGTGTGTGTGTATGGGAGCTTGTGTGAAAGTGAAAGAGAAAATAATATTGGTAATAATATCATATAATAATGGAAGTTAAGGACGTCTGCTAATTAGAACTCCAGTAGTTATTGTGTGTACATGTATGAAAGGACATGTTGTAAACATACAGTAACACCATTCAACTCACAATTAGTCCCTTCTCAACTTCGCCTAAACAAAGTGGTTGAACTCAGTCCAATCTCTTGTAATGGCAAATCTAAATGGAGCTTTATATTAAAAATGTGAGTCTTGCGTTATGCGAGTGTGTGTGTGTGTTGAGAAGAGTGAGAGAACGATAATGGGGCACAGTACATAAGGTCAATGTTTTTTATGAAATCGTTGTCTTTGTCACCCTGCATCAGTTCTGACTTTCCTGCATTTAATAGCGCCTTTAATTCAGCCAATGTTAGCCTGCAGCAGCTTTTCACAACTACAATAGTCTTATCAGCACACACACACAGTCCATATTTGAAAACCTCCTCACACAAAGAAGCAGAGATATACGTCAAAATCATGCAATCATTTTGTCTGTCTGTGAGTGAATAGTTTAGTCGTTGTAGACTCTCACACACACACACACACTCGCGCACACTCCCTGCCCAGTGTTTGTGGTGGCGGAGCACAGCTGGAAACATCTGGATGTATTTTGGAAGTGTTTACATTTCCAAAATGCTGAAAAACTACACAGAAAGAGAGAGACAGGATTCTGAAAAACATTGCAGGTGCCAGAAGAGTAATAAAGAAAGGAGCGAGTCCCAAATGAAGATTGTTTAAAATCTATCACAGTGGAGTTAGTTCACTTACACACACACATGCTCATAACCGTTGGCCAATTGCAGTTATTGCCATAATCCTAATCCAACAATAACTGACATCTGGTGCACTAATTGGCAGACTACAGCTTCTCTGTCTGAGTTTTGTCCCATCAAGCTTCCCTTACTGTGGCTGCTCGAATGAAAACAGGGACTTTGCCCATCAGCTTCGCCACGCACCGAGTCTTTACTGCTTACCAGCTGACAACCACTCTTACGCACTCACCACCACACACACACACACAACACAGCAATTTCCGCCGACACGCACACACACGGAAACTCGTGTGATGCATGACTACAGACACACACACATACACAAAACAGCTGCATTTCCATTTTACTTCCCCTAAATGACGAAAACACAAAAACAGTTGGACTTCATTCTGCCTAATCAAAGTTGACATCAAGTACATCTCTGTGAGATGACGTCAACAATGGAGAGCACACACACACACACACACACACACACACACACACACACACACACTCTTTAGGATGTAATTTCAGTGATTGGGTGTAATTTACCAGTGTAAGTTGAAACCAGACAGGGCAACTAGAGTGATCCCTGGTAGATCAAAAACAAACCATACATATTGGGGTTGGGGGGGGGGAACGCACACAAACTCATGCACAGGCATGCTGAAAACTAAACACACTCATAGTGTCTTGTGTTCTTTTACATAGAAAAAGGCCCAGTTTGTCTTAGGTGTTACATTCAATGTGCTCGAATTTACAAGAAATTAGTTCTGGAATATTGTCCCACGCAAAAGTGTCCTCTGGGATCTCTCTAATCCGCTCAGGTATGCCACTTTCCCATGGTCCAACCTACCCTCAGCACACACACACACATACACAGGGGAGATTATTAAAGCGACCTCGTGGCACATGGAGGTTCCTGATGGATTTAACATCAGGAATGATTGTTAACTTTTAGGACTAAAAAGACTTGGAGTGACTCCTGAGAAAAACAGAGCTCTTAGCCAGACAAATGGATCACATGACAACTGGGCCGCAGCAGCAGGGACCCCTGGGAAAACGGCACAGTGCCATCTCTCAGATCACACAGACTCAGGGAGCCAAGCTGTAATGACGCCGTGCGGCTCTCCATCATATTTAGGTATGAATATACCATTCACGTGTACGGGTTGAAGTGGGTTTTTGCCGAGAATATGTGCATCACAGTCAAGTGGTAAAATAAAAAGAAAAAAAGAAAAAAAAAGATAATCACCGTGAAATAAATTAAACCTATTAAGAGGAACATATGCTCAAGGTGACAGAAGAAATTAATTTGGCTCAACTATTGAGACCCATACCTCCACCCCGCTATAGGATTTCTACCAAACTAATTATCACGCTCCACTTTCAGAAATAATAAGGAAAGTACTTAATAGGTTAGGATTCACCCCTGCATTCATATGTCCATTTAACATCCCTGCTTTCATGCCCACACACTCTTGCCTTAATGCAATTTCACATCCGTGATTTAAAATAGAAGAAGGAATTATATTTCAAGTGGTGTCAGGATTAGAATATACAAGCAGTGATATTAAAATACTGTAAGGTCTTCTGTGTGTGCACCGAGCCTTTCTGAGTGGCTGAAGCAGAGGTAAAGATGTTAAATAATGTTTTTGTCACAGTTTAAGACGACAGAGGAATTACAATGAAACCACAGATCTCTGATTAGTCTTCTCTCACTGTATATTAATTTGGCTCCCTCTCTGCTTTATGCTGGTTTTAATTTTTAAACAGAGCACAGATATGGAAAGACCCCCAAGTGTGTGCTCCTACGCCAGCAACCAAAGTCTGTTTATCTAGTCAGCCATTTGCTCCAATTATAACAACATCCAAATGCAACTATTGTTTCATTTCAAACATTCTTTAAAATTAAAATCACTTTTTTGTGTTTTTATCCCCCTACTTGCGCACCACTGAATTAGCATTTCAGCACCCCAGGCTATGGGGAAAGTGTGAAGTCAAAATGCAGGTTAGGCCAGTTTTGTTCATTATCAGTGCAACACAAGTTAAGCATAAAATACATGAATAAAAAAAAGATTAAGCAAGCCCTTAAGATAAGTTTTATCAAATTTATGTTTTTCATTACTTATTTTTCAAAGACTATAAATGCAATACAACATTAATCATGCATTTGTGATGATCTTTCTGTGAACTACAGCTCTTTTTTTCTCCATTTAAAATGTACCCGTCTGTACTTTGCTTATTTCTCCATGTGTGAAATGTCGCTGAGCTCCGTGTCTCTGTAATGTTTTGCCCTGTGAGAGGTAAAAGGACGCCAGTCAGGGAGAGTAAAGGAGTCAATATCCTGATGAAGTCTGAGAGGATTACTACATGTCACTTCGTCTAAGTACAGCTCACACCACAGAGTATATACTCGACACATGACCACCAACATCTTCTGTCCCCAAATGCATCAGCTGAGCTACTGTCAGAAACATCAAAATAAAAAAATAAAGGAAAGAAACGCAGAGACTGTGAGGGAGAGGTCTATTAAGTGCTGTGGTTTTCTATTAAACTCTAGTGGAGGCGGGGGAGAAAAGGGGAAGAGGAGTTCACATTATCTAAGAGAATTCCAATTAACACTCTCCCCCTCAGTAATTAGCTACTAAAATAGCTAGCGAACAAACCCAAAATCCCAACCCTGACGCCACCACGGTGCCTAATTAATTCTCAAATCAGGAGCATCTAATGCAGAAAAGAACCTGATAGTGTAGATGACAGGCAGACAGGTCAGAATAAACCATGAGGACGAGTGTTTAAGTGTAAATTAAAAACGAAACTAACAAAAAAAATTTGCCTGCTTGTGAGCTTAGTGTTTTCTGTTCCTCATTATATCTGTATGATTTTAGGATACTTTTCTTTTGGAATGTCTTCATATTTTAATAGAGAAAACTTTAGTAGTTAGTGTAACGGAACTAAAATAGAGCTAATTAGTTGATGCAAAGACAAAAGCAAATGCCATTCATTTATCTCAATGCGGGGGAAAAAGTTAAATAAGTGGGATAAAACAAGAGATACAAAACAAAAGAAGGAGTATATTGAGCGATCTAGGTCGATTAAAAAGAGGGGAATGAGGGAAGGAAATCCGAAGCGAGAGACAAAGCCAGAAAAGCAGATATCTTTTAGCCGTCTGCCGCTCATTTGCTCCTTGACTGGTCAGTTCTTCCACTGTTTAATGCAAACAGATGAGGCCTTTTCTCGCTCTTTTTCCAAATCCTTTCTTTTTAACGGTGGCTTCTTGGCCCCTGCAGTAACGTCAGCACAGCGTCTATTAAAACAGCATGTGGCCCAGACTGCTACACACACACACACACACACAGAAACACACATGCATAGAAACACACAGCCTCTGCACTTGGACGCTTTTGGTGAACTTTTAACCTCTTTCCATGAATTGACATCTGGGGTATGGAGGTTAAAGGTGTGCCGAAGGTTTTTACACAAATTGCCGTGCGCACACAGCGATGTAGATGAAATGTATAGAATTAGAGGTAAGTATCATTAAGTCATCTATCTGCAGCTCCTATCAGTGACTGGATAACTACAAGAGAGATAAACTCAATCAGCCAACAACCCACCTGGCCACAAGGTGGGCTGTAGGATCTTAAGATATTAATACCAGCCTAGTTAATCTGCTTTT
The DNA here is from genome assembly GCA_016806645.1 of Ophiodon elongatus. Taxonomy (NCBI): domain Eukaryota; kingdom Metazoa; phylum Chordata; class Actinopteri; order Perciformes; family Hexagrammidae; genus Ophiodon; species Ophiodon elongatus. Next base: position 394,200 of record JACSYO010000471.1, read on the forward strand.
CAATATGCACCTGGCGGCCTCTAACACACACACACACACACACACACACACACACACACAGTTTATGGACAATATAGAGTAGCTCCTGCAATAGCTTTTAATATATAGAGATACCCATCAGGTAGATTTTACACAGATCTTCGCAGCCCACACACACATACAAATGCATGTAAACTAAGTCACACACCCACAGACACAGTGGCACATAAAAAAAACACGCTGTCACACGCTGATCTGTATCTGGACAAGTCAAACTGTGATAAAGTCACTCTTCAACTACAGCAATCGATGGAAGTAATTTATTTACCTCACCAGGCAATTTCTGCTCTGTCTTCAGAGAGGAGAGAGAGAGAGAGAGAGAGAGAAAGAGACAGAAGGAGATTTGGCAAGCATGTGTGAGTGGTGTGTAAATTAATCTAGCAGCAGTGAGATCCAGAGCCATGTATAAGTCCATAAAACAAGAGGAGGTTAAAGCAGCTCACATCATACACACACACATCAGGCAAAGGTCCAACACCAAAACCACTTCTTCCAGAAAGAGAAGAGACGTGAAATGTCATCTAGGTTCCATTAATGTGATGTGCTATCCCTGGATGCCACTAAAAAGAGGAAAAAAGAGTTAAGAGTCCATTCTCCTCTTTTTTCTTTCTTTCTTTCTTTCTTTCTCTCCATTCAAAAGCAACACACATGGAGAGAAAGGCCTGTCCACGGTCCTTAACTTTAACTCAATGAAATAAAAGGCACTTAACTAAGCCTCAATGATCGATACAAACTCTGCTGCTGGTTGGTGCTCACACACACATATACACACACACACACACACACACACTTATCCCACCTCCTCAGATGCTCATGCATATGCATGTCCATTGTGATTTATGCATCCTGGCGGGGGTGTGAGCCTATCTGAGAGCAAGGCCAACACACAGGTCAGCTCATTTGTAAATCAGTTGCCTATTTATGGCTGTGTACGTGTGAGTGTTTGTGTGTGTACGTGCATATGTGTAGCTGTTTGTGCCTATAAATCTGTGTGTATGTGCATCTGGGTAGAGGTCAGTGTTGGAAACAGGCTCATAATCACTGTAGCGCCTTCATTCATTATATTTATTGAATTCTTTCCAGCTTCTGCTCTCGGTGTGTGTAAATCACACAAGTTCTACACTATTGGTTGCCGTCCATACAGTGCGTGTGTCCGTGTGTGTGTGTTCCAAGTCATGTCCGCTGAGTGCTGACTGCTTCTGCCAACCGGCGCTCTGACCCCGCTCTTTGCAACAGGAAGTCACCCAACTTTCTGACCTCTCTTATTATTCCCAGGGAAGGTTGGGGAAAGGCCTTTAGAAAAAGGCCTTCCCATCAGAGGGGCTGTCAGTTAATGGGGTCCCCATGGTCTCCTCTCTACTTTGCACTGGATTATGGGTAAAAATAGGACAAGATCTACACCAGAAGTGGTGTTGGGGGTTAAAAATACGTTAATTTGTGGCATAATTTGAGAACTGAGCCTTCTTTGCACACAAAGTGAAGAAAACAGTGTGTGCTTTCCTTTGTGGAAATTCAGTGGTGTTGCTCCACCCTCCTCCCACCTCCTCTGAACAACAGATTTGGGCTAATAGGGCAGCTGCTTGTCCCCCCCTTAAGCCCCGCTACGCTGCTCCCCCTGCAACCCTTCCACCCCATCTCCCTTCCCAAAAAAAGCCCAGGAGGAAGCCTGTTGTTTTCAACTTGTTTTTGACACGGCTGCAAATGGAAAAGTTCCAACTGTTGGAACGGTCATCCCAGAAAAAAGCTGATTTGATTTGGCCACTATTTTCCTTCAGTGTTGGTTAGGGTATATTTCCAGAACATGTAAATGATAGCAATGAAAGGAATAAAACAGTGTGCTGTCCGTTTATCCACCGTTCTGTCTTTCCTTTTCTGTTTTGCTACGTTGTCAACACAGGCAACCATATCCCAGAAATAAACCCTGCATTAGACCGGCCAGCAACCACGGTTTGTAACGTCATTACTCACACACACACACACACACACACACACACACACACACCAGTTCCTACTTTCCAAAATGCAAAAAAAATGTAATCTGGAAAGCAAGTGCCTGGATATACAAAAAAAGGAAATATGAAAATATTGCAAGCTATTGCAACACAAAAAAATAATACCAGGGGAAACACTATGGAGATAAAACCCCTCAAACACACACGATCAGTCCCTTGTGGCGTGTGTAAGTGAGCTCATGGAGATGTTTCAATGATTTGAAAACTACTGTGAGTGTGCGCCAAATCACATAAGACAGCAGGGTTTGACCTCGATGTGTGTTCATTTGTGTTTGTTTGTGTGTCAGCGTGTATTTGTGTGTATGTGTGTGTTGGGGGTGCCCATGTGTGTAACTGGAGCCAAACTGTAAGCCATATGCCATTCTCCCTCTGGTGCCAGCAACACCACTCCCCAAACCAGACAGACACACACACACACACACACACACACACACACACACACACACACACACACACACACACACATAAACACAATTGCAAACACACTTGCACACACACACACACACACGCACACAGGCTTCCCTGTAAAAAAAAAAAAAAAGACCCTCCACTTCATTAGGAAAGTAAACACAAGTGCTGTCTGAAGTGGCTAATTAGAGACTAATTACTCCCTGCTCGTTACTAATGCAAATTAGATTACGCTGCTTAACTTCCTCGTGTCCACAACGCTGCTGTTAATTGAGGCCTTTTGAAATTAAATTACCCGCTAATTAGCATATCAAAACCATTAATTCCAAGCAAGGAGGGGGGGAAAAAACAACAACAAATGCCAAGTTTTGCTAATGCGTTTTGCTAATTGAATATGTTCGCTCAATGCAGTGGGTTTGTGCCAGGAATACCTATTCAGCTGATCAGTGTGCATGTGCATTTTGTTGTGTGTGTGTGTGTGTGTGTGTGTGTGTGTGCTGGTGTGTGGAAGCAGCCAGACAGAAACACCATGCATCATAAGAGCAGCATATAATTAAAGGAACCATTCCATCTCTCCAAGCGCTTTGTCAATATTTCCCTCTGAACGCACGACTCCACTGATGTTCAGCGTGCGGGGAGCGAGGGATACAGCAGAGGCTCTGAGAGAAAGGAGTGAGAGAGGGGATGGATATTCATCTCATGAGAGGCAAAGAGCCACTGTATGCGAGTGTGGAGTCGTGTGTGCGATGCAGTGGTATGTGAGCGGGGTTAGCGTTTGTCCAGGCTGTAAGGCCTTTTTGAAGTAAGGAACTCTGTCGCTCTGCCTCTCTCCTAAAGCCCCGGACCCCCCGCCAGCTCTTTCTGTTCACCACCCCCCTCTCTTCAACTGGCCCCTCTTCACCTCCGCTACAATACCTGTCCAATCAGGCCAACACACACACATGTGCGCACACACACACACACACACACACACACACACACACACACATGCGCACACACACACACACACACACATACACATATATAGATCCACATTTTATGGCCCCTAGCAGATGAACAGCCCAATCATTCCTCCAATCAAAGCTGAATCGTTTTTTTTCCCCCTCTTCTAACTGAATAGATGATTTCAAACTTTGTGGATTAGAAATGGTGAGTATATTCATGGCCGGGCCTACCTCCGATTGAATAAGAGAGGAGGCACACAGAGAAGCCAGGAGCTATTAGCTACTTTAATCTGCTGACGAAATAAAAGAATCACACATCTAAAGATCTATCTCAGCTTCGCATGTAAAACCAGCAAAAATAATGTCATTTGGAACAACTCCCCTTTCCCTTTGCCTAAATGTCTATCCAATCACGGTGCGTGAAAAGCCCCATTCAGGTTGGCCCTTATAAAAGTTTCATCTTATTACACTTTCCAACTTCTCATTTCATTATCCCTATAATGGCAGATGAAAAAACGAATGGTAAAATTGAGAGGTAGCCATACAAAAAAATTAAATAACCATGATAATTAGATGTAAAGATATTATAATTCCTTTAACAGGATGCATAGAAACTGCTGCTCGACAATATTTGCCCTAATTGCTAGAATTATCATATTAACCAGTTACCATTTGAGTAAGTTGATTAAAAAAATGATTATTCGTCTATTTCTTTTAGGAGTTTCTTAATCAAAATCTTACATCCTTGAAAAATTAATTTGAAGCCGTTTCTTATCAGTTAATTAAATCGGGTTGGAAGTCATTTTTTCTGCGCGGCATGATTAGAACGGTTCTGTTCTCTTCTGTTCAGACACCATGACGTTAGAGGGGGAACTTTTCACTGTCTCATCTAACATTCACAACCACAAGAATAGGACTTCTTTGAAGGGCCCGCCGCCTTTTTTTTCTTCCAAACCTCTGCCTTTCTGATAAATTGTGCTATACCCAATAGATCTTTCTTTCTCGTTAACACATTCTCATTAACGGACAGAGAAAGCGAAAGGAGAGGGAAGGGGGAGAGAAAAGGAGAGCGGTGAGGAGAGGCAGAGGGGAGTAAAGGGGGTCAGGGGGGAGGTGGGAGAGGTGGGAAAAAACGGGGCAAGAAAAACACGGAACCAGTGGCAGAGATAAAGTCAGAGGGAGAAATGAATACATTGACAAGTTTTAGTACACGATGAAGAAAATCAAATATAAAAGACAACACAGGCACACACGTTGCCTGGGTGACAGCCTTGGGGTGGTCTGAGCTGAGACTAAACAACTAAGCCAGGAGCTAAAACAAGACCTGCTGTTACTACAGGAACAAAATGTCTATCTGACCAAAAACTATTCATTTCATTTTAGTAATACTTTTTTTCCAAAGAGACGACGTGGCAGGTGGTGGTGATATGTACATATAATAGATTTTACTTCGTGCTATATCAATTCAAATGTGCAGCTTTAAAAACTACACATCAGAGGGTGACTTCACCTCAGAAAACTAGTTTTCTATTTCTGGAAGAAGACTAATTATAAAGCTGTGCCCCTGGGAAAGAAAAGCCCCTCTTGAAGGAGAGAGGGAGGCAGAGAGTCCATTCAGCACTGGCATCAGTAGAATATAAGTTTGTCTCTCCCTACTTCAGCGAGCAGCAGAGCAGAACCGAACAGATACAGTGCGCTCCACTCATCTGTCCATCCCCGACTCCTCAGGGAGGTATGGGAGGAATGGAGAGGGAGGGAGGGGGTTCAAAAGGAGAATTAAAAGGAGAATCAGTGCGGATACAGAGCAGTATGGCGAGTCGCTCTGATTGGATAATGAATTGAATGATTATTAGAGCCCGGCTGGTAAAGTTACGCAGAAATCTCTGCTCGTCATCAGCCAATCAACACGCTCCCTCATCAACCAATCAAACCCCCACCCCCAGGGGTGCAGGGAGGGGGTGTGGGGGCTTTTCTATTTGCTCCTCCATCTGCCTCTCTCCTCATTTCTCTCTCTCTCTCTCTCTCTTTTTCTCTTACAACACGCCATCCTGTCCTCGGTACAGCTGCCCTCATCTTTCTCCGTGGGAGACAGAGAATTCTCAAAGCCACAATTACCGCACAGAACTATCAATTTCCCCTTCAATTAACCCTGTGGGAAGAGAAGGGACGAGGGAGAGGAAGGCGAGAGCTGAGAAGGGGATGAGAGATTCAAATTTGGGATGAAGAGGGCCACCTCGGTCCACTCCTCCTCTTCCCCCCGCGTCCTGCCCCCAGGGTGCCGTCATGTGTTTGGGCTGAGGAGGGAGAGAATTACACCTCCTCGGGATGAACTTGACCCCGCCACTAAAGGTCAAACAAGTTACTATACAGCACAGGCCCCCTATCCTCATTACCAGTAAATAGGCCCAGCCACCGTTCCACGAATGCAGACTGTATGTTAATAACCAGCGCTCAAACCAGAGCGCAGAGCTGTCGAAAGCTAAGAGAGAGATAGACAGGGAGGTAAAGCGGCAAGGAGGAGGATGGAGGGAAAGAGAGGGGGGAGAAAAAAGGGTGAGGGGAAAAGGGGGGGATAAGGAGGGGGCGTGAGCCAGGAGTTGTGTTTCTTAGATCAGCGACTAAGGGCCTGCCCGCCGTAACAACGGACAACTGTGACGGCATGCCTGCTCTCTGTGCTCTGCTCCCCTCTCCTCGGCTTCTTTGCTTTCCAACTTGCCTTCCCACCTCTTTCTCCTCCTCCCTCCACCCACTCTCTGAGCGAACCCCTGGGGGAGCTGCTCAAACCAAACCCAGCCTTCAGCAAAGTTTTGCAGGCAAACTTTTCACAAAGCCCCCAGAAGCCGTACGCCTGCCTGACACCACGGAGCATGCCAGGGTTTCATTGCCACTCACCCTCCCTCCTGTCCTCTTTTTTTTTGTACTTTAGTCCTTCGTTCCTCCCTCAGTCCCCTCCGTCATTTATGCTGACTACTTTCCGCGGCTGAGGCACTGTTCCTGACTGACCTTTAGACAATGGAAGCTTGCAGCAGCAGAAGTTGCATACAGGTTGCACACGGCATCGCTGACCTTCACTGGGCAAATGGGCATTGTGGTGTCTGCTAATCCAACAAACCAATGGTTGCCTTTCAACCTGGTAATAAATGCCCTCAGTTCTTGAATAAAATATTCCTGTTCTTTCTCCATTACTTGCTGATTGTTCTTCAAAAGAAAGTTGCATACTCAAAATAGTGGAAATCTGTTTCGTTTTTTTTTTCTCCCTCGTCATTTATTGTGTTTGCCAGAGAATCTGGCATAGACCTGGTTTGTTTTTTATCTGTGAGGCGTGACCCTTTTGTCAAGGGACAAGTAGGTGTGCTTGCAAAAACACTGCATTTAAATTGTACTACGATCACAAAATGGACTGAACAAAAACAATCACATTGAATATAATTCTTTGAAAGAGTAAAAGGACAGAATTATTAGAAATATGAGTGAATACACTACAGTAATAGTTCCCAGCTTCTATTACATAACATTTACTTGCAAAATACTTTACTTAAATAGATTTAAAGACTTTGTGTTGAAAATTAATTTTTGAATCTTTCAAAAACACACAATTTCTCAGGGATTGTTAGGAGAGCTACTGATTGGCCTTGCATTGGGTCTTGTCATTTCAGTCAAATAGAATAAATGAATCCTATTGAAATGGGGCTTGAGGAGAGGTAGCAAACGTTGGAGATAAACTGTGATGACAGCTTGAATGTAATGAAGAGGCTGAGGGAACACAGAGCCATGATAATTAGAGACAACATGCATGACAGGGAGAGGAGGAGAGCACCGAGAGGGGGGAAAGAGGAGATGGACAGGAGAAAGTGCAACAGAATAAGAGGTGAAGAGGAGGAAAGAGAGACAGCGAGTGTTGAGTCCTTCACAGCGAGTGACTATCGGAGCTCCGACAGGGAAAAGAACACTTTCCGACCAACCACGGACCAGAAATGAAGGCAGCCCTGGCAACTGCAGGCACGCATGCTGTGTGTGTGTGTGTGTGTGTGTGTGTGTGTGTGTGTGTGTGTGTGTGTGTGTGTGTGTGTGTGTGTGTGTGCAGCCTTATGAGTGACACACAAACATCTTTCTCGATGCATAAAAAAAACGAACAAAGTAAAATAAAACAGATAGAAATTTTCTTTTTGTATGTCTCGTTAACAAGTTGACCAAAATTGTCTGTGGAAGAAAGAAAAAAATGTCTGTGTTTAAAACATTGTGTTTTGCCTTTGTAGATACAGTGGAACAGTGCGTGTGACAGCATTATATTTGAATGATGTTTTTTCCTCTTTTAATCCAGGAAAAGAAATTGTATTAATTAATTGTTGAAAGAAAAAAAATAAAGGCATTTTTTATTATTCTAAAACTTGAATTGATGTATTGAAGTTGAAAATGAAAAACTATGGCCCACGTAAAAAACAATTAGAAAACTTTACTTTAATTAACATGAAATCTGATAACAGTAAATATATTTGAACGGTATCATATGCCGCCTGTTAGAATAATTTGAAAATTACCTTTGAGTATTTAGATTCTTGGCTCACCGTTCAAGCAAAGAATATACCTCACCACTTTTTCTAATTTTTAACTGCTCTTTTATTCTTGTTTTTTCAGCGCTCTCTGCCTTCCTTTCCTCTCACCCTCTGACCAGCATTCTGCCGGCAAACAGCTAACGGTGCTTCAAAGGCCAACAGCCCACACCACAAACACACGCACACACACACACTGTGCCTTCTCGCTCCTCAGGAACATGAGAGCTGGCTCTAATTCACAGGCTGGTAAAGCTGTGGTGGACAGCAATCTTGATCTGGCAGGATTAGGCTACTTTTATTTCCCCAAGAGCCACGGGAAGGGGAGGGAAAGGGAGGCGAGTGTGCGTGCGGGGTGATGGGGGACTAAAATCCTTCTACAAATGTCAGACAACGACCGGAGACCGGGGGCCGCACAGATACACACATGCAAGCTCACACACTCATAATCACTCCTGAAAAAGCCCAAAGTGCCACCCAGAGAAGGGACTCATCACTCTCCGTCTCATCAGTGTGAGAAAGAAGGGATGTGGGGGCAAGAAAGGAGCAAAGCAGGAGGAGGAGGAGGAGGGAGTGAGGGAAGGAAGGAGGGAGTAAAGAGGGAGGGAGTGGGGGGTGGGATTACACAATTATTCAGATAACAGCTGGGTATAATCTAGTGGCAGATGTCTCTCGGTCAACAATGCCCACCACACACAGGCGTGCATGTGTATGCGCATACACACCAACAGAGTCTCAATGCCCGGCGAGCAGCCACGGAGTGAAAAAGCGGCCGCTGATGAACCAGCACCGACTACTTAACAACACAGCTCTCTATTGCTCTGTCTGGGAACGAGTCAGATGAAACAATCTATAAAAATAAAGACGCAGAGCCCGTGAAATGTCTAAAAACTACACACACAAGTTGGGAAAGCGACGACCTGTTTGCTTTTCTTGTCCTCCGACAGCCGTCTGAAAAACAAAACCTAAAACCGGAGGAATTCTGACCGGGGAGGAGAGGGGTGGAGGGTCAGCGGGTGATTGACAGTTAATTGTCGTTACACACACACACACACACACACACACACGCACACACACACGCACACACACACGCACACACACACGCAGAACAGCATCCCGCATGTCTGTGAACGATCTCCAAGACTCCCGATAGCGGCTCTAGCAGGCACCTTCCTCCCCCCCTGCCCCCTCCTGCCCCCTCCCCCTCCCCCTCCTCCTCCCCTCCCCTCCCCTCTCTGAAAGGGCACTATAGAAGCCATAGAGTCCGCAGCACACTGGGCAAAGCCTGTACAGTCTCTTCACCTTGAGAGCCACAGCAGGAGGAAGAGGAAGAAGAAAGAGAGAGGGAGGACAGAAGTTGACAAGACAGAGACAAAGAGAGCATGTAGTCCTTTTCTATGGGCCAGATCGTATTCATCATATTTACTCTTAAAAATGATCTCTGAATATTTCTTCCAGAAGTTTTTGGAAAACTTAATTCCGAAGCGAAGAAATCTTTTTGTGGGGTTAGGCGTAGTGAAGGAGGAAGGAAGGGCGGCCCAGGCAAGTGGTGAGAGCGAGCTCTGTCAATCCGTCAACCCAGGCAGCCTATTGTGATTTGGTTTAACACTGGTTAACAGCTCGTCCTGTCAGGGGATGGATCATCCCACGGCGCCTCACATGCTAATAGCTTAAGTAGGCGTCCCATGTCCCCCGGAACTAATACCATAAATACTAATACCATAAAAGAGCGGTGCGCGCCAACGCTCCAGCCTCACTTTTGCCTGCGTTAGCCAACATCCCGATACTTTACGGATTAGAAAACATAATGAGATGCATTTAAATGGTTATTACCTCCCCGGTCCAGGATGGCAAGGAACAGGGACAAGGGGAAATACTGCATTGCTAATTTCCTATCATCATATGTTAATGTAAAGTCATCCTGGTTGAAGCAATTCAAACACTCTGATGCAAATCAAAAAAGTAAAAAATGGTAAAATAGATCAGATTAATGGTAAATCTGATAACTGCAGTCACAAAGACACATCAGGAATCAAACAAAAAATGAAATGAGCAGAGAAATCTAAATAATCTATGAGTCGTTATTAACTCATTGAGGAAAAAGACTAAACTGTTCAATCAGGATATAGTGGAGTTTATGGAGCTGGATATGAATCCCTGTGCGCTCCTCCTCTTCTGTGAATCTCAGCATTTTACCGGAGTGCTAATTCGTCCGCTCAGGCAGATTTCTACCGCCGCAGCACCACGGACAAACGAGCACTCGTGTAACGCTTCTCCACAGTTGGTTTATGAAATGTGCAAAATGTGTGCGCACGTCTCTGTGCGCGCGTGTGTGTGCGCGCGCGTGTGTGTGTATCCATAACATTCTGAGTCTTGCGCTTCACAGCTGTCACCTACCCTTCACAGCCATCCTTTCAATACACATTAAAGCAGTGCTGCAGAAAGTTTAGTCACATTGTTGTTCTGAGCGAAGCTTTCCACTGATCTGCTCCCTCGGTTCCCCGCTCGATTGACGGCTGCCCTGTCAGTTTGTCGCAGCGCTTTTGAAAACACCAACGGCTCTCTGATGAAGTGCTTACAAAAGGTCAGAGGGTGGAGGCGATGGAGAGCCGACTACTGAGAGAGAGGGAGGCAGGGGAAAAGGAAAGGGAGACGGGACAGAGTGAAGGAAAATCCATAACACAAATACAGCTGTCAGAAGCAATGCAGAGTTAGCAGGGGACACAACGACCGATGGGAGCTTTTTCATGAAGATGCTCTGCTTAAACACAACAGGCATTCTCTCACTTTCTACACACAGCGCTGCTCCGCAATTTTTTCTTTTTTTCCTGCTTCCGCCGACCGTCTCGCGTGCTCTACCTGGCTGTGCCGCTGACCTAATGATCCCGCGTGACTCTCTCTTTCTGTCTGTGAAATCAAACTGGATAGCTTCAGCTGCCTTTCTCCCCGATCAGTGCTCTCATCCCCCCAGACTCCGCGGCCACAGCCCTCTCCTTCAGCCCCAGCCCTGGCCTCAGGTGCCAAGCGCACTCTGGAGAGGCTGATCTAATACTTCCTCAGTTATAACGACCCACGCCTAAAAAAAAAAAAAAAAAAAACACACGGCACGTAGTTTCCCTCGCTTCTACCAGCCTTTCACTCATATGTTCTATCTCTTTCTCCGTCCCTCTCTTGCTTCCCTTCCCCCCGGTGCCCATAGGAAACAGTCTCTTCCGCTCTAAGCTGTTGGGTCACTCCTTCCCACATCCATCAGCTGTTAATGGGCCGGTGCTCTGTGGAGCTGGAGAAACATCTCTGAGCCGGCCTGCCTCCCAGCCACACACACACACACACACACACTTATAGAAACTCATCTAAAACTCATGGACATGTTAATGACCACTGGCTAAACCATTCTGTCAAGCAAAAATGATTGCCTTATCAATCAGAGGAAGAAAAGTACGTACATTTTTAAAGAACGAAGTTGGGACCGCGAGCGGGGCTGCTGTCACCACGTATGCAATGACAGCTCTTTCAAACAACACAAAAGGAAGAAAAGGCAACAAAAGACAACAACGGCTTTTTCTCACAGGTGGTCAACTTCCTAAAAACTGCCTAAAGCCATCTTCCCGCTCTCCTTCTCTACTGCCTCTGCAACTTTTCTGCGTGACACCGCCTTCTGACCCGTCATGAAAACACATCTCATCTTTGAAAAATGTGTGGGATTTATTATATGCACACACAGACAGACAGACAGACTCACACACACACAAACACACACTCACTCACACAAGTATTCAGCCCTCAACTTCTCCTAAATAACAGGTTCAATTAGAACCACATGTATAATCAGGCCTCAGTCTAAAGCAATGTGGCGGCACTTTCACTGTGCAGTCAATCACTTCAAGACACAACCAGAGCACTCCCCCACTTGCTGGCTGCCCATGAAGAATAACACCTTCATTTAATCCATTAATTTGTCAATTATATTTCATCAACATATTTTTAAAGAGGCACCAGGCCACAATTGCTATTGTAGTGGTACTCGGTGATTACATATGGAGACTTGTAGATTTTCATTTTATTATCACAAGGAAGAAACAGTTGTATTCCATAAAGCTGCTTTAAATAAATAATAAATGCTTAAAATAGGTTTCATTTTAACACATAATTACACAATTATTTAAATATATAGAAAATATAACCCTACACTGTTTTAACATTTAAAAGCCCAAAACATGTTCAGATCAAATGTGCACACCGTGCAGTGACGACAGCTTCAGGACAAACACTTAAAATAATTCCATTTAAAAACAGGCTTTCACTCCCTGCACAGCAACATTTTTCGCCTTTCTCAAACCCCATCTAAAGGATATTGAAAATTTAACCATTTCAGCTTTTTAAGCAGGTAATGCACTAAGTGCTGCAATAGAAGTAAACCTGTGAGTATCTATCACGGGTCAACTCCGACATGTATAGCAGAGTTGTATACGGGTGCTCTTCAACATCACTTTGGAGCCAAAAGCCCACTCAGACTTGTGGGCTTGGGATAGCAGGAGGGCTTTAATGAGGAGAGCGCGAGAGATGGAGAGACGGACAGGCGAGCCATCAACGCTACCGACGCACAGGACATTTAAAACTTCAAATACTGTCCATTTTCACTCAAGCAGGACAGGTGAATTGAGAAAAAAGCACTCTCGCACGCACACACTCCCGCACTCGGATACATACACTCTTCTACACATACATTCACACGCGCTCATGCCGGAGGTAAGGACTCTCTGAGTGAGTTTATGGACTAACACAATCATGTTGCTGGCTTTTAATCCTGCTTGAAGAGGTTTTAAAGCGCATGAGATTCGCTGCCATTATTGGCCGTCTCTAGACGGTCTCATACATGTGCTGGAGTCACACACAGGACCGAGCTGAAAATCATCATCTAAGTAATGTGTCAGTAAGCATAACAGAAACAATTGTCTGGTGAAGAACAGAGTGTGAAAGTGATAAAAATCAGCAGCACATGAGCGACTCGTATAAACAATGAAACAAAACAGGACATGGAAAAGACACAGCTGTCGAGAGGAGTGGGGGGAAAAAAAAGCATAGAGGGAAAAGTGTTGAGGCAAGTCAGATAAAAAAAGGTGGCAATGCTGAGGCAAACAGACACGGACGCACAATAGCCGACAGAGAGCAGAGAGTCAATCTGTCTCTGACACCTCTGGCTTCCTGCACACGTACACTTTTTTTTCCTTTTTTCACCCAAATAACTACTTCTGCCTCTCAAACACTCTTTTGTATCATTGTCTCCCATTATATTTCCATGAAAAGCTTGTCAGTGATGTTATCAATGAGCATATCATAGCAATGTTAACTTTACAGTGACTATATACTGTTAATGCTGCAGTGTTAAAAAAGAAGTAGAAATTTACAAAAAGACCATATTCGTTAGCAGTGAGCTCCATTGTGTGTTTATTTTGAAAGGGAATATCAGTCTGGCAATTTAAATCAAAATGCACAAATAATAAAATTGTGCAGTAATTTGTATTTTGTTGGAAATCGTACCTACGACTGCAAACATAATTATTTAACAGTAACTGAGACATCTCAGCTGCTGAGCCTGAGAGATGAAGCAGCTGAAAGAACCTGCATGAGATTTTTAAAAAGAAAGTCAGTCAAAAAACTGGCTGAATTATTTTTTTTCCTCTATATTTCTGGGAAATAATTTCAGCAAAAGAATGACCTGCGATGCTTGAAGGTTTGTGTCAGCATGCAATTATTGTCACATTATTAAAATGATACAGGTGTGCTGATATGCAAATAAAATACAATTCAGATTCTGATGTCTTTGCTAAAATGATCAAATTAATCATCCTAAAATTCTGATCTAATTTTACTGATTGAATAAAGCTGCAGCACGAGCCTGTGTGAACACTAAAACATGAATGTGCAGATTTTTATGAAGGCTACAACTGAATGTGTAATTAATTTAGGTGAAATAAACTTTTTTTAAATTTTTTTTTGTTATTCTAATCCTGCATACACTTTACACCAGGGCCTCGGAGCCACCACAAAATACCTGCTTTCCTGTCTGACACCAGAAATGTGACAAGGTCATAAAACGTGATGAAGAGTTTTTTCATTCCCGCTGGATCTTCTATTAAAGTGCAATTAAAAGTGTGTCATCGCGTCGCGGAAATGCCACCACAGAGGACAGGATGGGGGGGGGGGGGGGAGGGGATGTGTGTGTGTGGGAGGGGGGGGGGGGCACACAACAGGAGAGAGAGGACACAGTAAATAAAATTAATTATGCCAAATGCCCCGGCGCCCATCAATCACGGGGCAATAATGCCCGTGTCAGGGTGTGCACCCACGGCCTGTATGCTTTCTCTTAGTGACAGACAACTAACAGCAATTAATTGTCGTTTCATCTCCTTGTTTTGTCTGCAGCTTTCCATCACGCGGGACCTGAGTCCATCTGACATAAGGGAATGCTGTGCCTGATGTTTCAAATTTGATTAGATTTATTTTGGTGGGGTTGGGGGGTGGAGAACAGCAACTTAATTTTCACAACAAAGTTGACGTAGCACAGGTTCTGCAGTTGCGCACATGAACGGGAATTTTAACTGTTTAACTCATTAAGCTATATGCGATTTAAAAAATATATGGTCCCGATTTTTTTCTTTTCTTTAAGAAGAAAGGATAATTTTCCTCTGAGGTGCAGGCCTTCTTTCAGGCGGTTTATGGTTGCAGAAAGAAAGGAAAAACATGGGTCATGTAGAGGTTCTGGTACAGACTTCAACTCACTCAATTTCTAATTGTATAATATTGTCAAAGTCAGCTCTGTCTACATATTACATATAGGCATATTTTTATCATCAAAAGTATAACACGTGAATTTTATTTCATGCAATTTATCTAATTTATGAATATATAAAAGGACGCATCAGTGTTATAATGCAGTAATTATCAGTCTACAACCCTGCAGATTAGATCAGTTTTAATATTCTCCGTTAAACTTTTACTATGCATGGACAACTTCTCAACGTCTTTCCGTTAAGACCTAGAGCTGTATATTGTTATGTATTTAATCCGGTGAGTCCATATAGAAAATGCAACATAACTCAGCGAGGTCACAAAACGCAGTTCCAATTTCAAAAGTCAAAATGGTTTGAAAAGAAAGTATTGTCCCCTGACCTATTGACTATGTCCACAAGAAAGCATTTTTCTCTCACTTAAAACAAGAGCTCTATTATCTTCAGTAAGGGGCGCCAAGTCCTGTTTTTTTTTTTTTTATTTTATTTCAAACGTTATTGTTTAATTATCAAAAACTAAATGAAAATATTAGGAATTTTAAGACGATGCTGAACGGTTGGGAGCTAAACAGGTAAAAAAAAAAAAAAGCGATGACAAAGCATTCACACACGAGAGTGTAAAATTATCACCACATAACCAACGTCAGTGTTTATTATTAAATCCCTTAACAGGGGTTATTTACGGGCACGCAAAGTTAAGCTTGTTGCCTCCAATCAAATCCCCTCCCGACATCTTAGTTAGTCCCGAACCTGTGAGACAAACTTTTTGTTGCCTCATGAGCGAGGACTTCGGACAATGACAATTTCTAAAACCACCGGTCTCTCAGTCCACGAAACTATGCTATGATAATTTATGAGTTCAAAGAAATTGCCCATTAAAACAAACGTCGATTTAAATAAACTTGGGTTCCCCCTCTGTGCAGCATATAACACGTGCGAAAGTAGCGAGGAAACAGAAGGGAACTTATTCCACCGGGTTCTGGCTATTGTAGAAATTGAAAAGATGAGAGCTTCAAAGAGGATTTTAATACGTGGCTGATAAGTTTAGCGTTCAACAATCCGATGAAAAGAAAGTTCAAATGAAACCTGGACGGAGGGAAGTCTGAACGAGGAAAACTGCGAGTGTGCCAAGCTGTTTATAATGCCCTATTTTATTATTAGGCTCACATGGAGGAGTTTCACAAACAATGTGCGATGAAAAAAGTTGAAGTTCGATGTCTTTTTGTCAGACTAACGTGTATCAGAGAGTTTCAATGGAAGCACAGAGCGAGGAAAGAGTGAGCAAGGCAAACAAAAAGGGGGAAAGGAAAGTGTAGATAATGCATCAACCTGTTCTCTTGTTTTCTGAAGAAGTCAACTTTCACGCCAGTGGTTGGACCATGTGGACAGCCCCGCTTCTGCTCCTCAAGCCCCCGGCGCGTCCACTCTCTCACGGCGACAAAGGGGCACACAAACCGACGGGACGAAAAAAATTCAAAAAAAAAAAAGAAAAATGGAAAGAAACAGAGAGGGGAGAGAGGGAGAGACAGAGAAATCTAGGATCTAAGACCGCAGGACCATTACTTTAAACGACAAAGCGTGCTCGTTAGTCCTTTCCTTTTCCCTTTTGTGTGCGTCCTCTCTCCTCGGAGTGGCCCCTCTGGAGTGAAGTCAGAACAATACTGCCGCTAAAACTCTGGCACTGTGCGCAAGTTGCCGCGGAGAAAGCGCGCAGCTTCTCGTCTTGTTTTGTTGCGTCTGCTTCCCCTCGCTATCTCTTCAAGAGGCTTATTCAGCGCGAACAGCCCTTCCACCGGTCCGCACTTTTGGGCATCCCGTCTGTTGCTTGCTCGTTTTCTGGAAATCAGGGTTGAATCACTGGGGCTGTGTGAGTGTACGAGTGAGGAGTGTGTGTGTTGCGAGGGGGACAGTTTGCTGCGCTACCGTAATGCCTCTAAAGCAGGTGCGCGTTTTCATCGCTTGCCCTATCCTCGCAAAGCCCTGGCGCACAAAAGGAAAACAGCAGCCGGTGAGAGGTAGAGCCTATCTCTCTCTCTCGCTCTCTCTCTCTCTCTCTCTCTCCCCCAGTGTGTGTGTGTGTGTGTGTGTGTGTGTGAGGGGAAGGCATTGATCTTTTGACCTCTCTTTGCATCCCGGCTGAGTTGTGCTATTGTGGAGGCAGAGAAGAACAGATGTTACTCTGCACAGATTTTGAGCTCAGAAACCGTCAACAAAGCACGATCATCCAAACTAAACTAGTCGACTTAAACACTTTGATTTTCTACATCTTTTTGTTCATCTTCACACATGTTGTACTGTTACATAAAAAAAACTGTATAAATAACTTATATTTTCCTCATATATATTTTGTTGTTGTTGCTCTGGATAGACAATATTGTGATACAACTTTACTCTTTTTCACTCTGCATGGAAGCCTTTATTGATTTATGCCAAAAAGATGTACGTCAACCTAAGAAATGCTGTATTCCACAAATAAAAAATAAGTGTAAAATCAGTTTAAGTGGGTTCACCCTTGTTTTACACTTACCTTGCAAATAGACAGTTATATTGTGATTGGACAATTTTTACTGCCTGCCTATCTCACTACGTCCTTTATGTATTTTGGAAGCCTGACAACTCCTTTTGCAGAGTTATTACCACCTTTTTCCCCCTCACCGCCACATTCATTTACTAATTGACAGCATAATCAGTGTTGAGATTACTGTCTCTGATGAAATTTGAAAATTACATCATACCTGTCGCTGCAAAAAAAAAAAAAAAGTGAGTGGGAAAAAAAGAGTGCCATAACTCATAAAAAGATCTTGGAATAATTTTGCTTTGGCCATTAAATGGTATTCTGCCCTCCTGCCTTTTCTCTATCTAAGCTTTTACCATTGGAAAATGATGGCAGTCCATCACAAGACCACCCAACAATGGGCCACGACTGCAGTAAATCACAACACATTCATTAGCACGATCAATACCACTAAAAATACTGTGTGTGTATGTGTGCAAATGTTGTGGGTGTGTGTTTGTGTGTGCGAGTGTATATGAGCACCCATATATCTATCTATCTAATTGATATATATATATATATATATATATATATATATATATATATATATATAATAAATAACATTTATTTTTCAAATAATGAAGGCACTTGCAAATGACAAGGTAGAACAAAATGTAAACCTTACTTTCAATATATATATATATATATATATATATTTATTTACTCACCTCTCCTCTGAGCCTGACACATTTTTGACCAGGAACACTTTGTTATATATCTCCAATAAATCTCCGGAGAAGTGACAGGTGCTAATGTGAGCAACTGGATGGTGATGAGTGATGCTTTTTTAAGTGGCTGTTATCATGAAGGTGCACTTTCAAGTTTGATCGACAAAATGAGAAGGTATTATTAAAAGAAAGTTTGTAACTGAAACCCATAGTGTGTATATGGTTACATAAAATCGTTATAGTTACATACAACCTGAATCTAATAACTGAATGTAGAGAAGCACAATAGAGAGCAATGCGACTGAATCATCCTTGTGCTTGTTGTTGTGTAACTGTTGACATTTTTACTAAAGATATCAATCACCCCCGCCTGTTTGCAGAATCGTGATTTGTTTGTCTGTTTTGGCTCATGGATGCAGAAAATAACCAGATTAACCAGAGAACAGGAAACTCAGAAGGACTCTTTGTTCTGCACAGCCTGAATGAAGCCGGTTGCCGAGCCGAGCCAGGCTGGGCTGAAGCGGGCCAAGTAAGAAACCGGATCAAAATAAGAGTTGGCTTGAACATCTTAAGTCAACACCTTCATTCTTGTTCTCGCTGAAAGGAGAGAAACGCTGCTTGGCCCTCTCACCCGTCTCCTATTCCCATTTAGGAACCCTTCTCTCCCTGTTAATCAGGGGGAATAATTATCAAAGTGGACAGGTAATTAAATTAAAACATAAGTGGCTACATGAGCTGGGTTGGCTGTACTACAAGGTTTTCCCTGGCTTAATTAAAGAGAAATATGGGAGAGCTCACCCACAGTGTCAGAGCTGGGGAAAAGAAAAAAAAAAGAAAAAGAGTAGAAAAAAGCTCCTGCCACTAACTTGAATGACTCAATCTGGTCCTTTAAACGCAGGATTTCAGATTGATAAAAAAGGATTGATTATGGCCTGTGTGTATATGCGGAGGGACATTCTTCTTCACTGCTCCTTCCTGAACGAATCAGCACTGCAGGCTATGTTGTTTGTTTGCGTATGAGAGCAAAAGCACATGTGTGGCAGCGGGGCGTGAGGCGAGGGAGCGCAGAATGTGTGGTAGATGCATTAAAAAACTGTGAGCTTCAGCAGGCATCTGGGAATAATGTCGTAAAATAAAGCCACAATAAAATAAAACTTACTGCTGTTGATGTTTACAAACAACCCCCACTAAATCCCCACAATGCCTTTAGAGTCAAACCCAAAGAGAGGCCTCAAACACACATACATACACACACACACACACACACACACACACACACACATACAAATAAACAGACCCAGAGCGGGAAAGCAGCGCCGAGACCAAACTATCCAAACATTCACAAACACACTCATATGTGCCCACACCCACATTGGTACACATATGAATGTGCTTGTTTACAAATAAAGACAAAGTGGGAAGGCTGCACGCACACACTCACATAAACAAACACACAAACACACCACCGTGTGCATATGCAACGACAACAGAAGACGGAGGCTGAAAAGCACCACAGATACATCGAGCCTGGGTCTATTACAATAATAAATGACTGAGCGCATCCACACAAAGCTTCTCTTTATCTCTCGTCGTTCAGTACCTGTGAACAATACTCTCAACAAGTCTCAAAATCGTCAACGATCCCCGTGACGAGTTAAAGAAGTAAGTGAGGGAAAGTACTTATTCTCCAAAACATCCTACTTTTTAAGAGAATTCTCACTATAAAAATAAGATAAAACATAGACTCCCTTCACTTATGAAAAGAAAGAAATGTCTTAATGGATGAAGGATTACCCGCCCAGGTAGTTGTTGAATCAAAGATAGAGAAGGATTTGACTGTAATGCATATCAACTTATTCTAACTTTCTTAGGAAAGTCTTAGTTGCTTTAATGAAAGAGTTTTAATATTCTGAAACACACTTGGAGGTGGAGTATCGATGCATCAGAGAGCAATGTGTGCCTGTTTTCTAATGTTTTGGCAGTATAGTCATTTAATTATACCACATCTGAGGTTGTGAATGTACAAACACATGCATTCCCACATGCACTTCATCACGCACACATGGCTGTAGCATGTGTACGGGTAACTGTTGTGATCTACTCTTTTTAAACGGACACGTCACTGTTTGTTACTTTTGATTCATAATAAGATGTGCATCCTTCACAGTTTTGAGTATGCACATCAGTTTTTGTACATTTGTTACAATTTTAAGGTCAAACTTGAAGCTTATTGTGTCTAACACTGGGTTAAGTCATTAAAAAATACACTAGGTCAAAACCAATCTAGGAATGTAACTAAGTACATTTATTCAAGTACTGTACTTGGGAAAATGAGGTACTTGTGCTTTACTTGAGTATTTTTTTTAGCACTTTATACTTCTGCTGCACTAGATTTTGGAAGCCACTATTGTACTTTTTACTGCACTACATTTATTTTATAACATTAGTTACAAGTTACTTTGCAGATGCAGCTTATTAATAAAAAGTATATCAACTAATACATTAGGACGCATTACTATAGATTAAGCTACCCAGCAGTATATAAGGTATGAGCTCCACCTTTACCAGCTGCAGCATTACTGATGTTCATATTAATGCATCACTATTTATAATCTAGTGATACAACTTATTCTGATAAGGGCAGTTCTGCATTATGAGTGTTTTTACTTTTGGTACTTTAACTATATTTTGATGCTGTTACTTTTCAGTTCAGACCTTGTTTCATGTAGGAACTAATGTCTTTCAATCATAGTACATGAAACCGCACACAACAAAGCCATGATTAGTGGAAAGAGACACTGCTGTTGAGGTTTTGTTTTTCAAATTAATGTTTTGGGGCTTTGAGCACCACATAGTCATATTAAATTCACAAGAAAGCAGACATCTCTACGGCCGATATCTTCAAAACTAGGCAGCTCACACCAAAACAATCTAGATTGATAAATAGCACTACAGGCAAGAGGAAAAATATGTATTTTTGATTTTGATATTAACTCTTCCGTTAAGTAAGATTTTGAATGGAGGACTTTTATTAGTATTTTATACTGTAGTATTGCTACTTTTACTTTAGTAAAAAGTCCTAATACTTCTTCCACAGCTGGTCAAAACAACCCTGCTACTGGGTCAAGTGAACCAAGTACTGCAATTGTACAATAATCATCACAACTGGATACATTTTGATTTGAAGTGTGAGGCGGTGTGTGTGGCACGGCCTCCGAGATGCTGATGTTGAAGAGCTCCAGAGTCAGACATGACAGAACTGTGCCAGCCTCCATGTGTGCCTGTTCGTTTATGGGGAAACTTAATACGAGACATTTAGGATATCCCTGAAACCCTATCCCTTCATCTGCTCATGTGCGGGACATACAAACATACGTCAAAAAGACACACAGACACAGACACACACAGACACACACACACACACACACACACACACTCAGAGCTTTCCAGTCCCTCCCTCGGTACGATCTTGTATCAAAGCAAACAAATGACATGCTGTCTTCTCTCCTCTCCCCCCACTGTCTTTTTTGATGTGTGGTTGTGTAAAATGACACGCCGTATCTCTCCAGCTGACATTATCACTCGCCGGCGCGCTCACATCTTCCGGCCGCACGCCTTTCCCACAGGACTCCCTACAGCAGGGGTCTTTGTCTCCGAAAGCATCACACACACACACACACACACACACACACACACACACACACACACACACACACACACACACACACACACACACACACACACACACACACACCCAAAGATGTGGAAAAGCTTCTATGATTTTAGCTCTGCATTGTGTGCTGTCAGTGACTGGTTCAAGGAATGGGAGAGAGGCTAGGATGGAGGGATGGAGAGGAAGGATAAGATAGGATTGGCTTTCTTTAGCAACCTTTTTGGTGTGTGTGTGTGTGTGTGTGTGTGTGTGTGTGTGTGTGTGTGTGTGTGTGTGTGTTTTGTGGGATGTTATGTGTGGCATTTCTCTGCAGAAGATTTTTAATGTAGCAGAGAGAGATGTAACTCGGAGAGCTCTGTCACATTACTGTGGCGATCAGTGTTAAGCTGACATATATAACAGCCCTGATACAATAACCAGTTTAAGACTCTATCATGCATGGGACGATAGGTTGAGAGATGGCAGGAAAAAGTGTTTGTTATAAAGGCCCAAAAGAGAAAAGTGAAAAAGAGAAAATAAATGTCAATACAAATATAATGTATGTGGCTGTTTTTATGCAAAACTGATTTTTAGTTATCGAATATATATACTGTAAGATAGATGAAATACCCAAAAATAGGAAAATGTCAAAGTGCAAAAAAAAAAGAAAAGAAAAAAAAAGGAACTATAATTACAACCAGATTAATGAAGCTACAACAGCCACGTAAATCTCCACTCTGGCCGTAGAACTCCTCGCCCCTTGACACATCGTACTTAAAAGGAGCGACAATTGAAAGACAAATGCATTAAATGAAAGCACTATAATGTTTTTGACATTGAAAATACATTCGTTCATTTATTTCAAACAAGCCACCTTTTCCCCCCACAATCACCTAAGAAAGGTTTCTTTTGGACCTCTCGTGTTAAGGAAAGCTCCCTTCAGTAAATGTTTCAGAAAAGTTCACTCATTTGAGATGAATAAAATAAAAACATTTAATGTCCTGTAGTTTTCACAACCTTGGAGGCTTCACACCATTGAATGTAATGTGTTTTTCTCATATATATATATATATATATATATATATATATGGAATTCACGATAACTGGTTAGGGACATTTACTGGATCTGTTTGTGTATGTGAAAGACTAAATTATTTCTTTTGACCTACACGTCTCAATTCATAAGACTATTCATCTCGTCGTCGTCTTCTTTAGCTTCTTTCGCCAGCTAAGAGAAAACACACTGAAACAAGAAGTAATCTCAGAGATTTCACTAACAAGGATGCAGTGGAGACTGTATATGAATAGAACTCATTTTTGTTTTATAGGAATGTCCTTGGGATTTTCTGTAAAATATAGACAGAACAGAAAATATGCCACAGATGGACAGAAAGATATATTCCTCCGGCCTTTCAAATATGCATGTATTTATTCAGTGTTTCTGCTTGGATTTATTGTGTGATTGGAGAAAAAAAACGGATTGTAATCATAGAAATGAAGTTACAAGGTTTTATATCATCTTAAATAGAAACAAAAACACTCGCAGTCAAAACCAAAACGTGTACGTTCACAAAACATTTTTTTTGGTCTTTTTTGACAATAACAGTCACATTTGTGAAGGTTATAATTTCCAGCATAGCAGCGTAGTAAAATTGCCGTTAAACATCCAGTATGTGAACAATGCACATTAGATTCTATCAGTCTTTCCTCATTACAGGTCACTCTATGTGTGTGCATGTGTGTGTGCGCACTGCAGAGAGACAGAGAGAGACGATGAAGGGCATCAGAGGTCGTCAAATTGCCACGGTGCTTTTTGTCCTGTCAAACGCTCACGTGAGCCAGTCTTGAGTGAATTTCAATAATCATCCTGAAGGACTTTTCTTCTTGGGCCACATTCTGCTAAATGTATCTCTCTCCTTCTAATTCCCCTCCACAATGTGTCTGGCTCAGGCTACTCATCATGTCATTGGTCCCTTTTCTATTCCCCTGTGTTTGATTCTGACAAATACATGGATTATCGGCCAGGGGGATTTTTAAATATATGGCTAATGTGAGCTTTCATGCCTGTGCTTTAATCTGCTGAGTATTTAAAACCAATCTTAAGGACGGGGGAAAACGCAGAGGTCAGGCTTTTTCCGCGCCCCCGTGCCGGAGAAAAGAGAGGGAGCGAGATTGGGAGAGGGAGACGGCGTTGGGAGTGAAAATGGAAGTGAGGAAAGGGAAGTAAGAGAAAAGACAATAATTTCCCTTCTATTTAAATTCTAACCAGGATTAACTGCGGAATCACAGGTATCAAACCTCATCTGGCAGCGCGGCTAAAGAGAACTCTCTCAAAGAAAGGAAAAGTTGGTTTCCTCACTGTGGTTGTGTGTGTGGTAGAAAGAGAGAGAGACTTGCTGGGGTAGGGGTGCTTCCCTCTGCCTTTTCACTTATCATGTGCCCTCCTATCCCAACGAAATTGGACATAAAATGAGAAAATATATCGCACACTCTCTTTTACGGGGCAATGACACAGTACGGTGAGGGATGAAAGCTCCATCATGTGTCTGTCCGGTTGCTCCGCTGTCAGAGTGACATTCACTCATTTACAATTCAGACACTTTCTACTCCTTATTACTGTCTTTCTTCCACCTTTTCTTTCATCTTTCTTCTTGTTTCTGTTCCTCTCTCGTCCTCTTGTCTCCTGTCCTCTCTTCCCTCTTGTCATTTTGTGTATATATGAAAGGCAAGCGGGGCCTTTGGCAGCCACTCAAACAGGATGGAGTGTGTGTCTGTGTCGGTGCGTGTCAGGCTGAAGAGCAGAGGTTGATTTGCGGCATTACGTCTACAGCTTTAAACTGCATCAAGCAACTTCCAGACCTTTTTTTATGACTGTAATATGAGGTACTTAACATATCACTGCCATAAAGTGCAACAGACGCAGGGGTCGCAGAACTTGCACACACACAGACACGCATGCATACGTACGTTACTGAGGAGAGCTGATGGTGGAGTTGGAGACAGATGTATGTATAAGCCGGGTGAAGTTTTTATGGTACAGACTCATGCGTTTCACCCAGGATAGTAAAGTAGGCCATGGCTGATATCATCTGATACACTTGTTTGCTCGCCAACCATACAATCACAGTCATTCCCTGCTGAGGAAGCATTCAAACTGCTATTTGAACATCAATACAGCATGCAAATAACATTCACCACCCCTTTTCACATCAGATAAGATAACCCACAATGCCGCGTCTGGCAGCACAGAGATGTGTTTTGCATCCTAAGGCTACGCGGCTGTTGCAAAACATCATAATGAGCCCTCTCAGCAAGTTCCTTTGGAAAAAGAAGAAGAAGTTAGTAAGTATGTATGTACAAAATATGAGTGTGCATGAGTGCTCTCGCATGTGTGTGTGTGTGTGTGTGTGTGTGTGTAACAGCACACAGAGACTTAATGGTAAGAGAGAAGGAGATGGAGAGAGGATTAGAGAGGGGAGTGGAAGGGTGAGGTGGCCCTTTAATTTGGAAAGTTTGACGTGAATGACGCACATCTGGCTGGCCAAGATGATGGATTCTGCTACACATGCAATATGGGAAAGTGATCTGTCGTTCCTTCTATTTCTTCTATCTTCTCCCTCCTTCTGCAGTGCCCAGTCCCTTACCTCAGCCTTCCATATCATCAACACGCAACTACTTCCCCCCACCCCCCCTCCCCCCCTCGCTCACATCACTTCCTGCTTCCCTGACTCCTTCAGTTGGTCTGAGTGTACGGAGCTGCAGCACCACCTCTCCTCTGTTGCGTGAGAGAAAGTGGCAGCTCTGTCCGGCACACTCGACACACACGACACATTTTTACCCTCCCTTCAGACTCTAATGTGATTTGCTGATTGACAATTCAAGAATTTCAATTTGCTTGGAGAGAGCAAACCTCTCAGGGTCCAGCAGCGCCTGCAGCTGTACATGTGTGTCGGTGCGTACATTAAAGCGGTTGATGACTTTCATTTTCTGTCAGTTTTAAATCTTAAGTAACATTTGGGTAGTATTAGCAATGGTCTTTGCACATGTCCTCCTTCCCGACGTAGACTGTGTGTGTCCACTAGTGGAAGTGAGCGCTGTGTTGTGCTCTTCTGGAGCGTGATGAGAGAGATGATAAGAGACACAGAAAATTTTATTTTATTTTACTTTCTGATGCTGCATTTTCTTTTCTTTCTTTTTTTTTATCATTTGTGCAATTTAAATAACTTGCTTTTGTTTTTGTGTGTTGTTGTAGAATTGTTGCTGCGTTTTGGTGAATTTGCTCATATCTGGTTGAAATGAGGAAAAATGTAGCTTTTAGAATTTGTGGTGAATAGATTTAATGTGAGCAAGGTCTCTTGCCATAGATGTTCAGTACTGTTCTTTGTTGCAGTTCCAGATGGCTGCAGGTGTCTCAGTGTGACAGGTTGATTGTTTTAGATAATTAGTCAAGTTTCTTTGTGTGTGCATTCAATATTTTACTCAAGTAAATACATAAAAGTATTAGCATCAAACTATTAAAGCACCAAAAGTAAACCCATTTCAGAATAATGGATATTATATAATTGTATTCTAATTATTGTTGCATTAATTGTACATCACTTTAATGCTGCAGCTGATAATGGTGTAGCTCAAATAAATTAATTTATATAATGCCAGGTAGCTTGTGAATTCCTCATTACGATCAATAAAGTCTGATCATATTATACCCTTTCATTAATTACACGTCATAATTGATTTGTTGTTTATATGTTCTATTATTAATCTGAATATGCAAAATGACTATAAGCTCAAGTTATCAGATACATGTAGTGGAGTAAAAAGAACAATATTTGCTTCTGAACTGTAGTAGAATAGGACTATGAAGTAGCAGAAACAAGGAAATACTCAAGTAAAGTACAAGAACCTCAAAATGATAGTTCTTGAGTGAATGTTCCTTAGTTTCCATCACCGTGGCCATGTTTGTGCATATTAAGAAATAAAATCCAACAGGGCCAGTAGCTCACAGTCATGACAGAATCACAAATCATCAGGCATGAACTCCTCTTCATTAGTTTTTTCTCTACGCAGATTTAAATGTAATTTAACTTTACAAACATGTTGACATTGTGCATTGTTCTGGTAATTGCTATGCATATAAATTAATTTCATAATAGCTATTTTTTATCAGTTAATCAAAGCACACTCGCATACATGTCATGAGGGAGAGAAGCAAATATGATTACACTTGTTCAGATGTACATTTAATTTTAGTGTGCAGTTTAGTCATGGAAGTGCTCGGTCCTCCTCATCTGTGCATGTTTTTCAACCTGTTTCGCTGCTGTTAAAACAAATCCCATTTGAGGTAATATGAGAAGCACCATTTAAAAAAGCTCATACTACACTTTTTTGGGATTGTTATTACAGTAAATTAATAAAATTACTCATTAGGTTAGTTAGTTAGTTTCCCCCCCAAAAAAACAGACGAGAATGGACAAGAATCTTCAATGACACTCAAAAGTCAGGTTTTCTATCTCAGAGCTTTGTCCATCCTAGTTTTCAACCATTATTTTGGCACTGTTATTTTATATAATGAGTGTTATTCTATGAAAAGATATATTGATCTGTTTTTAATAACCATACCCATGTTTTTCTTGGACTGTTGATTAACTGTGTGAGAGTTATGGCAGGAGACCTGATGACCTCTTTTGATGACTACAATTTTGAGTAAACTAAAACCAAAACTAAACAGCCCTCCCTTCCAGCTACAGTGGGCCTCATGCAGCAACATTCTTCTTAATTTCTCTTCAGAGAAAAAAATAAGAGAGGTCAACTCAGGATGCACCTGAGCTTTGTTAACCATCCAAATCTGCTCTTTCCCAGGTGTGCTGAATGATGACTCCCACTTGATCAAAAATTGGAGGCGTGTAAAATCAGCAAAGGTACTTTACTTGAGTATTTCTTTTTCCCCCACAAAACTCTATATACGGGCAAGTGTTGTGCAGTGTGCAAATACTCAGGCACATGCCCAAGAGTTGAAGAGACGCCACCAAAAAAGGATGCAAAAAGAGGAAGAACTTACACAGTAGTGAAATTGAGGTACAGTTGAATAAACATAAACAAAGTAAACATGTGACTTTCCCAGAGACTCAGTATTGGGCAAAAAAAGCATCAAAAAGCATCAAAGAGCTGTTTGTAAGTCATTCAAACGCTGAATGCAGGCCATATCATCCAAGGTTATTTTTTGTCTTAATTGAGATCAATGGATCAAAATAAAAACCAATCTTGGATATCAACCAAAATAATAGGAAATGTGTCCTTTTATCGCTTCCTGCTTGAGGCCCAATGTATCTGACCAGCCTCTAATTTCCTCCTGCAATCCATCTCACCACGAGAAACTTTCTGACATCCCTGCCCACACTACCATAATAATATTTAAATACAGTGCACCATGATTCAATTCAGCTGGAATCTAATATTGATTTAGATCATCAGATTTTAATTTATTTATGCATTTAAGTATATTAGTTTTGAATAACTAAGAATTTCATAATTTTGTATTACAAGCACCGAACAGTTTGATTTGGAAGTAGTGTTATATGTTAAGAAGTCGTATGTCATTGTGTATTTTCGAGGCTGCAAAGGAAATGTTAAGATTTCAAGCAGTACATGGAAGAGTCTAGGTCACGCACACTGACAGACAGACAGACAGACAGACAGACAGACAGACAGACAGACAGACAGACAGACAGACAGACAGACACACACACACACACACACACACACACACACACACACACAAAGACAGGAGAAAACAGAGAGAAAGTGGAAAATTCACAATCTTTGACAAATTTCACACAATTGGTAAGTCTTTACCCCGGCAGTGAGCTGTGTAGGACAGTTCTTATTGGCTAAAACCCCTCAAACCTCAAAGAACTTTGAATAATTAAAGATGGCTGCAGAGGAGGCCTGACAGGGCATCATAAAGTATCTGCTGATGCCAATGGGCCAGTATGATTAATCAGACCATGCCGGGCTTCTTCAACTTGAATTTGATGTAGAACGTTTGGATGTTCTGACATAAGCCGGGACTCATTTCTGTGTGTTACTGGCCGACTCGTTGGCTGGTCTGTCCCACTTGACGGAAATGAAGAAACATGGTGTGAAAGTGACAAAAAAAAACTGGCGAATTTTGCCAAAGAAAGAAAAAACTGTTATGTGACCTGTCAAAAGCAGTGTATCGTCACATTTGTAACAGAATACACAATGGGAATGGAAAGGCGTTCAACCTTCACAAAATGTCTGCATAAGAAAGTTCCAATCAATAAATGTGCCCTGACCTCCCAAGCCTTGGAGAGGTTTTCAATCTTGGCCTCAATGATGGGCAACACACAAATATGCACACAGAAGGGCTTGTACATCTATGTCCGTACACGCACACACTATCACGCACTCAAACAACTGGCCTTCAACCCTGACATACAAGTTAGAGTGTGTTAGATTTCTCCAGACCTTAAGAAAGGAGTATTGTGTATGTAGTGTAGACAGTGTGCTTGGCAGCTAAATGTTTCTGAAAATGTATTGTATATGCACCGTGATTCATTCAAACATCTCTAAAAAGGTGCACTCAGGCTGGTGGGTGTACTTGAGCTGCGATCAAGCAAACGCTTACGAATACACACAAGCTTTGTTCACATACAGGGTCAGCAGTGAGTGCTGTGAAATTGTATAGGATGCTTTACCTTCCTCGCCTTTGTCTTAAATTGTGAATTTTTTATGTAAACTGAACCAACCAAACCAATCTCCAAGAATCCAAGGTTTCGTATAAAAAAGGCAGTTGGTTATCATATTGGTTCATTTATTGATCAAAGGAATTTCGAATCAAATCATAGTGATTACGTAATATACTATACAGACAAATACAGAACCAGAAACCTTCAGGAGGCACAAAGGAGGGTACTGAGTTCAAACAGTGTGCCAACCCGCTTGTTAAACCCTGATCAGAAAATCAGCTGATACAAAACAGGTTTTTTGAGCATGTCTGAGCTTGATCTTTTAATGATGGTCTTTATTGCAATACCGCGCAATGGAACACCGGTCTAGAGACGCAAAGAGATCTACGGTCAAGGCAACCTGGCAGTGCATTGAGACGTAAAACAGGTAGAGTAAGGGGCCGTTCACAGGCTGCGTTTTTTGCGGCGTCAAATCAATTGTCGTCGATGTAGATGCACGGAAGGCAAGCTCAAAAGCGAGAGAGGCGCAGCCGCACTGCGCATGCGTTCCCAAGTGCTTATTTTTCAGGGCGCAAAACGAGAGCGCAAGCATGGCACTACCAGGGTGCAACCAGGGCGTGATTTTGTGTAGATTTTGGCCGTCCCTGTGGATGAAAGTTGTAGTGTTTCCGAGCACCAGAGTCGCTTTAAAGCTAGCTAAGCCAGAGTTAGAAGCCACTTTCACTTTCAGAGCCAAACTAGAGCCGGCTGCTGTGCACTGCTCTGGAGGGCCAGCCAGCCCATCCATTGAGAAGTGTTAAAGTATTACGGTTCATTCTAAAATTGTGGGGGGACAAAATTGACTTTGGTAGGCTGCCACAGTTTAGGTGATTAATGAGAATCACTGCTTATGGCTATTGCAACATATGTGTCTCCAGTATGTATAGATATCTATATTTATGTGCGTCTCTCTATTCAGTTTGTTTTGGATTATAATAGTAATAGTATATAATATAATATAATATAATATAATAGTATATATCTTTGTGTATGCATGTCTCTTTATCTATTTATTTTATAGTCATTTTTTTACTTGTTTTTTCTACAATTGCAGTTTGCATAATAAAAATTGTAAATGTTTAGTATGCAAACTGGCATAACATTCTGCAACAGTTTATGCATTCTGAGTCCTTCACATCTTTTGTTGGGCCAAGCAAATCAAAGCCTTCAGTATCCATGAGGAAATTCAAATGTGTTTTAGTCTTTGTACTGACAGTAGAATAGACCTATATAAAGGTCTGGTCATGCAAAAAAAAGTGATATACCGTGACACAGCTGGAGAACTTTGTCTGGGAACATAAAACCCTCACAATGAATACTGGGGAAAGTTTAAATGATTAGACAGTTGCTGTAACCAAATGTTGTCACAGTAAAATATTTTCTCACTCTTTGTTTGTTTGATTTTCTAAACATCCGGTATTGACCCAGCTTCCCA